>JASAOA010001839.1:0-109779 GCA_030849815.1 Vickermania spadyakhi
TTCTTTGTGTCGATTCGGGGAGGGGGAAGGAGAAAGGCGTTCACAGGAAGGATCTGTTGAGACACTTTCCTTAGTGCCTGTACAGGAACTCTTCTCCGCCACTCGAATGACCCTTGTTTCGACGTACCGTTTCTTCAGCTCCAGCTCCGTGCTCTTTTTAATAGCTTCAGTGGAGTAATCCCAAAGGGTGTACAACACCGTGCCGAGAAGCAGCATGGCGATAGCGGGCAGCAAATAGCCAAGCGGTGTTTCCGTTCCAGAAAGATTAATTGCCGGAACGATAAGAAGGAGCAGGGCCGTCAGCGGACTGGAGATCTCGCTGACCATGCTGCACAGCGTCACCGAGTGATGATTTAGGTACGCAGATCCGATGTACGTGAGGATAAAACCAAAAGAGTACAGAAATCCGTACAAGAAATTATTCTTATACGTGAAAAACGAGTGAAAACCTTGACCCAAGTCCACCCCCGCCTGTTTCGGAGTGTCGGAGCCCCCCCACCACGGAATCGCATCGGCAGGCAGCAGCACTACCGTTTGAAGGAATTGAACGGTGGTGTCCCCGACCAGCATCCACAGCTTGACAAGGGTGTCGCTGCTTTGCTGTCTCACCGGATAAAGAACTTTGAACTCTTCCTCCTCGGTCAGAAGAGATGGCTTTAAACTCTCGTGTGTCTCGTGAGACAGTGAGCGGGAAATGCCACCGTACTGCTCCGCATCGGGCAATACAGGCTTTGCGTCCATCGGTGAGTTGGCAATCACAACCGGTGGTTCAGACCGCAGCGGCTCGTTCTGCTCTTCACTTACGGCTCGTCGAATGGCATCCTTCTCAAAGTTTTCGTCTCGTGTGAAGAGAATCATGTACTTTCCCTGCCAGCAGTTGAGAAAAACGTTCGGTGGGATGGAAAGAAAGTAAATGACATTCCACCACGCGCGATGAGAACCGGAACCGCTGCCAGAGTGGGCCATATCGTATCCCGAAGCGAGAAGTACACCCCCAATCACCAGCACCATCGATACAATGAACCAAAAATTGAGAACATTGCGCCGTTCATCAAGAATAATCCGAGATAAGGCTGCTGTGAGTGGCGGTGTTAAGGAGCTGAAGATTGCCTCCAACACCTCCGAAGCCTTATCCGCAGAGTAAATCGCCAGATAGCTGTTCACGGTGTCCATGGTGCCGATAGCGAAAATGAGTCCCCACCCTCTGCGATCCATCATGAACCGGAGGTCCTTTGGCCGCTTGATTATGAGGTACAGCACCAACCACACCACAAAAAAGATGGAAAACAGAAGGGATGAGATGAAGAATGTGGTGTAGTTGCCGGGAGCATTACCAGGGGGGTAAGACCGCAGCCAATAGTTTAGGAAAATAAGCTGCATTCCTTGTCCGGCCACCACAAAGATAGACAGCACTGCCATCCAAAGCACGCGAAGAGCGCCCATGGAACGCACGTACTGCACAAAGTTGACCAAGACCTGTTTCATGGGGAGCTGTACCGGCTCCTGGAAAAGCTCCTCTTCCAAGTTCTCGGGCTGGCTGTGGACAGACGTACGGCCCATTCGTGCATCATGAGAGGTGGCAGAGACTTTTTCCGCCGATGGAATATCCCCAGACGGTGCCGATGCGATCATTTGGAGTGGGAAGTGAATAGAACACCTTCGAAAAAAAATCAATCTGAAAATGTTAATGACGTTGTCGACAGAAGAGAAAATTGGGGGAGAAAAATTGAATCCCAGATTACTGCAACTCGATCCAACACTTAACCTTCAACGGCCCTAACCGGAAACCTCACGCTTCCCCAAAACTGAAAAACGAACATTTTTTAAAGACTCACTAACAGTTAATAAAAGAAAAGTAGTATCGTTAATCCCTGAAGCGTCTTGCCGGGCCCTAGATCACCGGAAGCGAGTCCATCTGCTTGAGATGATGCACGATTTCGTGAGCAGCGGTTTTTGCTTCTTCGGCGGATCCTACACCTGCGAGAAACTCATAGCGGAGTTTCTCAACAAACACTCCCTCGTGGGAAAGAACACCGCCAAACTGCGCTGCCACACTCTTCCGGGCACTCTCAAACAACCCGGAGGCATAGAGGTAATCCCGTGTGTCCGCGTAGAGACACGCCATTACGGTGAGGATCTGCGCCGCTAAAGGGTGGTCCTTCTGTTCGGGGTAGAGTGCCCGCGTGAGCTGGAGGGCTCGCTCCAGGAGGTGCCCCACGGTCTTGCGGGCCTCCTCCACGGAGATCGGCCGAAGTCTGGCCGAGTCAGCGAAGATGACGTCCGATGGGCTTTGAACCGTGAGAAGGGGAGAGCAGAGCGTGAAAATTTGCTGCGGCAGAAACACGGGCTTTGTGTCTTGGTGGACCGCGCTGAGCGCCGCATGGGCAGAAGGGGCCGCAGCGCCTGGCGTGGCGCCTCGTGCCGCTCGTGGAGCGTTCATTAGAACTGTAGCAAGACTGAGGATGCACACCACGTAGGCGTGCACCTCAAACTCACGCTCTGGCAGCAGAGTGAGGTCCATGATACCGTCTGCTTTAATGGTGGTGCTAAAAGGAGCAGCGTAAAACCCTGCAGCGCTCTCAAAGGCATCAAAAACATCTTCATCCAGCTCTCCAACCACAATAGTATTAGGGTTTGTCGCAGAACCAGAAGTCTTGAGCATGCCGGGCTTCCCGTTGCCCCAGTCCCACACTCGGGCCATAATCTCCGCCTGAGCCAGAAGAAACAGCCCGAGCTCCGGCTCTGAAGGGCGTTCCCCCTCTCTCAATCCATCGAGCAGAATGTGCTTACGCTGCTTCAGTTTGTACACCATCTCAGCGGCCTCGTCAACATACTTCTTGGCCCGCAGCAGATGACCATCCTCCGCAATAGTGAGCGTAGCCTGCAGCAGCAACAGCTTCGGGATGTAGAAACGCCACGAGTCTCGATCCGTGCCATCTGTCTCAGGTTGCCGCATTGCCACTTCCACCCGTTTCTTCAGCTGGTCCAGCCGCTGTAAGGCAATTTTAACGGTCATTACCGCCTTGCCACCGTCCACCTGCAGCGACCAGGTTGAACGAGGCGAGGCGTAGCAAGCACTGCCGCCACCCTTACTCTTGATGTCCGTTCGTTGGATGCCGGCTGAGGGGCCACTGGAGCTTGGCGTGACAGCTTTGTGAAAGGGGCGAGTGTTCAGCAGGCAGAAGGACTTCACAAAGTGTGCCAGAATGACACAATCCGTGTCGATGTCGGTCGGTTTCACGCTCTGATCCTCCTCCCAGCCCGCGGCGGACACGAGCAACCGCGAAGTGTGATACAGAATATGCCTGGGAACGTGCAACGACCCGTTGCGGTACGCTGCACTCTGGCCGGCGCTGGTAGCAGGGCTGTGCGTTGGTCTGGGAAGATGAGCAGTGCCAAACAACATTTCAAAGCGCGTCGCGTATAGAGGCTTCAAGAGAGCTCGTGTGGCGGAGCTCTTCAGCCCTCCAGCGGACTCCAGTATTTCGATCCCACGGTCTAGTAGGCCGAGACACTTCGACGTGTCTCCGAGTGCGGCAGTGGTCCACCGACTCACCACACACGGACCGGCCCCTGTGTTGCTGCCCCCTGTCGCTCGCTTGGGGGACAGCAGCGGCTCCACGGTGTCATCGGCTGTCTTGCGGGGGACACTGAGGCTTCGCGAGGGCAGCAGCTCCAGAGCCTGCTGGAGTTCTGGGATACCGGCGGAGTTCAGGTGGGTCGAAGGCTGGAACCTCGGAAAGTAGAACGCCACATCCGTGGAAGAGGTGAAATGAGGCGGAAGTGTTGTGGCATAGAGGGAAAGCCGCCGCAGAAGAGAAGCCCTAAGCATCGGATGAAGTAGTACCACGAACAGAAAGAAGCAAGTGAAAGCCGTGCAAACTTGTGTGGAACACCGACGAACTTTGACACAAAGAAATAAAAGTAAGACTTCTTTTCAATTACCCTAGGATACAAAACCACGGTGTAAGTGCCCTATAGTATTCAAACAATTCGCTGGTTCCACCTAACCGATCCACCAACCGTTGAACTCAAAAAAGGATGTGTAATATGCTAAACGAACACAGAAATAAAAATTACCATTAGAGAATTGAAAAGAGCATGAGAAAAACGCGTACATAACGAATACTTCGTTAAGATTCGAGAGAAAATTTTTATTTAGTGCCATCTAAGAGGGGGGCTCATAGCCACACAGTTTTTCTTCGGCAGGCCCTAGTCAGTTGTCCGACTGCAATAGAGGTCGCTATTGAGTGAAACGCAACTGCACCTTATCGGTGATGTCCTCCGCACCCTTCAGCGAAGAAATCATGTCCTTGTACGGTCGTTTTCGAGCACCATTAAGGTTAACGGTACCCATCTGAGCTCGTTTAATCAACTCTACACGCTCCCAGAAGTTTTGTTCGTCACCCCGCATTTCTCTCCGCTGTGCCACACGAAGTGCCGTGACATCCACTCGTGAGCGTGCGCTCTCCAGGAGTTCCACGTCAGCGCACGAAGACCCTTCACTTGGCGCAGAATCCGTATTCATCAACTTCCCCATTTTACACTCCAGCTGCTGAAGTGCTGGAGCGTGAAGCGGATGAATGGAACCCACGGGAATGTGAAGCGGATCGCAATCGGTTAGCTGCAGCACTTCGGCAAGACGATTAGAAGAGAAAACACGCTGCTTTCCTTGCTGTTCCGGTGGCGAGAGTCCGTAAATCGTCGCTTGCATCCATGATGTCCCACACCACGCTGTAAGGTGCAAGTGGGGCATGACACGGGCGAGAAGATCGGGGTTATCCTCGTACCAGGACTGCAGCGCGTTGGAGGTGCCCATCAACGAAGAGCTGCCCAAGCCCGCCACACTGCGAAGGGATCGATGAATCGCTTCCGCCTTTGCAGCGCGGCGTTGCTGTTGCGCCAGCCAAGTCGCCGTCTGAATACTCTTCGCCACACGATCGAGACGGAGTCTCTGCTTGCCATCCTTCTCTTCGTTATAATAGTAGGAAGCCCACTCCGTAGGCGAGGAGTCTGCTGTTGTTACCAGAGGGCGCTGCTGCTTGATGGATAGCACAACCCCGAAACCAGAGCACTGGACCTCAATGCCCTTGTACACGCCTGTAAACTCGCGGCGTGCAATACTCCGTTGAGCCGCTTCGAGCAGCAGACGGTGGCGCAGGGTGCCAATTAAATCATTGGTGTACCGGAACGACATCTCTCTTCTTTTGCAGCACGAACAATGGGGCGAAGGAGATAGATTCCCACGTGTTACGTCTAAACGATGGCCCCCCGTACTATTTCTAGGGAAAAAATAAGGAAAAAGGAAATAGAAAACGAAGGATTGAGCCAATGACACGAATCCAAAAGAAACAAGTCAAAAATAATATTCGAGTAACCACCACATAACCCTAACCATCTCTCTCGTGTATGAGGACAACATCTGAAACACATGTCGTCCAGCATTACCGTTTAGTTTTTTTTTTTCTTAAATGTCACCCAACTCATGTGAAATTCTGTGATCAGTGAAGGTCTGCAACATACTAAGACCGGAAAGACTAAAAGTGTGTCTTCCGTTACATTGCGGACTACCATAAACGGGGTACCACGGACGGGTCTTCGACCACAGTGGTGCAGCGGATGTTGAACACCTCGGCTTTCAGACCCAAGTGAATCGAGTAGTACTGCCATGGGCTGAGTGCGGCTGCTCCGCTCCGCGTGACGTAATGGGTCGGCTGATACCGCAGCGCTCCATCCATGATGAGATCCTCGCTCTCTGTCTCGGTTTGTCCATTGAGCGGGGGAAGGAGCTTCTGAACGTGCGGGACAGCGTCGACAGCGCTTTTTGCCTCTAGGATGGAGCTCACCTGCGCGGTGGTGGGCACGTGTCCTCGTGTCATCACTGGAAGAACCTGCTGCATGTATTCCGCCTTCGTGGAGCACAAACACAGTTGCTGGGCCCCAGTGAGAGCCAGCCGAGAAGGCGACCGCATCACATGCGTGAAGAGCTCCACAAACGCTGCGGGTGTCTCGGCACCCTTTGGAGTGAAACCAACGCGTCGGAAGCGCACCGGAGCGGCCTTGGCCAGCGAGGCTTTTCCAGGGGCCAGTGGCTTGATCGGGGCCGCCGTTCCCCCAGCGAGAGGTGCCTGCTCCGCCAGGTATTGCAGGTGAAGCAAGATATTCTCTGCAGTGACGCCCCGCATGCCTCTCTCTCCAAAGTGGGCTTTCGACTCGGGGGGGTTGTACATCATATCAGGAATGAAGCCGTGCGTGTACGCGTGAAGGCTTTGCAAAAGTACCTCGAGATAATGCTCCGCACCCGGATGATAGCGGCCTCCCAACGAGCTGTTACCGGCCTTCGTTGCGACGGGCGGAGGGGGTGGCCGCTGGGCCGCACTCGCCAACACGCGCCGCAACGCCTCCACGTTGAGGGACAGCGGTGCGCGCTCCGGCTCCGGCTCGGACGCCTTCGGTGGCGCGGCAGAGGGAGCCGTGGCACCGCTGTCGCCTTGGGGACGGAGGAAAAGGCGAGGGTATTCGTGCACCATTTTTCCCATGATGGTGGGTGTGGGTGAGACGGGCACGCCGGCCGGAACAGCAGCACTGCCGGGTGGTGCCTGACGTGCCATTTCCTGCCCGTACGCCGTCATCCATTGCGTGAAGGTGATGCTGTTAGACAAAGCAGGAAGACCGAGGGCGGAGGAGCCGTGTGCCAGCAGGTAGAGCAGCACGGCGTCCGTACGTACAGCAGCTAGTGCATGTCGGCGCTGAGGCAAGGTAGTCACCGTGGGCTCAGTATTTTTCGTTTCCTTTGCGTCTGCTACTGCTCTGTAGACGTCCCCCATGGTCAGCCATTCCAGTGAGTCCGCCAAGGTCAGAGAGTACGCGTCGCGCTGGTCCAGTGTCAGAATGGTGAACGCAGCGGCGGGCGACGGGGGGGTGGGGGTCCAGGTGCTGGCGCCCCAGGCGTTGAGATGCACGTCCTCTGCGTCACCGACCAACACGATGGAATCCTGCAAAGACACGGGGGCGTCTCCTGTCACGGTCCCGGCGCTCGCACTGCCGGCCGCGTTCGTGAAGGGGTTCAGCTTGGCCGGCGGCACGGCCCGCACGCTGAGGTCGAGGAGCCACGCTGACATCTTCGCCGCCGCAGGACCGGGGGTGGAAGGGCCTGCGACGACGCACTCGAGCACTGGGCTGCTCCCTCGGAGTTCTTCGACCGTCTTCAGCAGATGATCCTCGATAAGGTAGACGAGTGGACTGCCTGCGCTGCGGTAAAAGGCCTTGTCAAACACTTTCCCGGGGTACTGCCGCAGGTGATGCACCTTCCATAGGGGATCGGTGCCGTCCATGAAGAAGGCGATGGACTTCTTCACCTTTATCCTGCGGAGGACGCTTTGGCTCAGCGTCTTGGCAAGTATTTTCACCGCCTCCTCATCTCGCTCGTGCCCAATGAACTCTCGTGTAAAGCGGGCGGCGGAGGCAGCGAGGCTGGTGACGTCCACCGCCAAGTGATCCACGGATGCCAAACGGGGGTAGCTCCGCTGTGCAACGGACGCCAGCTCTGCCGCCTCTTGGAACGTCTTTACGACAAGACGCCACGGTGACGACGAGAACATTAGAAGATCAGCTCACCGTTCGCTGGAAGTGCGTAAGAGGAAATGTGGATAAAAGCACTGAAGAATACGTGTGGAGCAGTGCTCTGTGAAGAAATACTTTGTTCAGATGACTTGTTTTGAACGAAGCATCGACAACCAGGAAAATAAATAAATAAATAAATTAACAACAAGGACAACGATAAGCAAATGTAGACCTCATACCCTCATTAGTGATCCGTCAAGAACAGTGGATTCTTTGTGCCATTGAAGTGAATGTTAGTGGTAATTAGTACTAGTAGAGCACCTACAACGGAAGAAAGAAAGAAAGAAAAAAAAAAAACAACCAGATAGATGAGCGTTATATTCGCTAGACAAGACAAGAAAGCACGTCGGTCCTGCCCCTGTCTGCATTCCAGTCTACAATTGTATCAGAAAGGTAGCGCCGACACCATGAAAAGGTAAAACATATTTGAGTCCAAGGAAGCCCACCCTTTCGTTTGGTAGTTTATTTGAGCGTGACGATGAGGGCTACACCTACCATGCTACAGACAATCTCTACTAAAAAATGTCGAACAACCAAAATAAATTGATATTTGGAATGCGGTGGTGTCAAGCAGAAAATACGTTCTTCACAATGCAACGCGGCGCACCAGAAGAAGCAATAAAGGAAGAGATAAAAAGAGGTCACCGCGGTAACCTAGTACCCAGTAGGGGGTGCCACGAAAACCAGTTTAGTAGAAACATACTGCACACTACAACTTACTACTTTTACAGCGCCGCCATTTTCTTCTTTCCTTGAACTCTCCCAGAAAATAAGTCATTGATCGCTTTCCCGCAGACGAATGACGCACAGTGCAAAAATAAACCCCCCAAAAATATAATATCGTTAAGAACAAAAGGACACTCGTTCCGCCCCACAATAAAGAAAATATAGTAGTTCTTGTAAAAAAGATGTTAGCACCTCTTTCCCGTTTTATTTCGAGTGCAGCAGAGTGAACGCGTCACGCCATTTCTCCGATTCTCTCTCGACTTCCCACTCCTTTTTTTAAAAGCTTGCTCACTCTTCCGGGCTCTTACACGACGACGGACTCGCAACACCGTTCTTCGGATCCGGTGGGGAGAGTTTCTGGCGGAGGACGCGCTCAATCAGTCTGTCCCCCGCCTCTCGGGGTGTGGCCAGATGATCCCACACCTCCTTCGCGATGCGGTTCATTTCCGCTCGCCCTGTGAGCCGCTTCGCCGCGGCCAACAGCTCCATCTCAAAGTAGTTCACAAAGTGCTTCGCCGACTGCGCGCGCCGCAGCTCAGAGATCTTCCCCTTCTCCTGTCGAGAAGTCCACATTTTCATGATCTCCTCCCACAAGAGGGGGATGTTCGTGCCCTCCTCCGACGAGACCGCGATGACGGGCTTCGTGAAGCCCTGCTGCATTTCGGTGTACATGACGGCCCGGGTATAAGCGGACTTCGTCTGCTGTGCGAGAAGTTTCCGTGGGCCGTCGTTCTTGGTGACGACCACCATATCTGCTACCTCCACGATCCCCTTCTTAATACCTTGGAGCTCATCGCCACTGGCAGGAGGGACCAGCAGCACCATCATGTCCGTCAAATCCTTGCACTGCATCTCACTCTGGCCCACCCCGACTGTTTCGACGAACACCACGTCAAACTGCCCGGCATCCATCACCTCCATCACCTCCCACGCTCGGGCCGTCACGCCGCCCAGATGACCTCCAGAGGGGGAGGGGCGGATGTAGCTGTTCTCATGCGTCGAGAGCTTCTCCATGCGGGTCTTATCTCCAAGAATGCTGCCGTTAGACAGGGTGGAGGTCGGGTCCACCGCCAGCACGCCCACCTTCTTCTTCTTCTCAGTGCAGAGATAATACCCCAGCGCCTCCAGCAGCGTCGACTTCCCTGCACCCGGGCTCCCCGATATGGCGATATGCGGCACCATTCGCACCTGCTTCGTCTGGTGAATCTCCCGAAGCAGCTCAGAGAGTTGGGTGGAGTGAGCGGGGTTCGCACTTTCCGCGAGGGTGATGGACTTGGCGAGAGCACGCCGGTCCCCCTTGAGCACGGCAGGAACAGAGATTCTCTGGGTTAACCTGGGGCGAGCGATGTAGTTCATGGTTCAGGACACTCCGCCAGGGTGAATTTTAACTATATATATAAACAAAAAACCGTTAATAATACAAATCTACTGGAGCAAATAGACACTCGAAAAGAGAAGAAGAAGAAATGGAGGGGATAGTAGAAGTCTTTAAAAGAATAAGCTGATATTTCATTGGAAGAGTGACCCCCAACACATCATTAACAAACCATCTATTTTTCTAGGTTATTTCAGGTTAATGTTTAGAATTAGAAAAAGAAATAGTTAAAGCTTATTAATTTATGTGTTTGAATTACGCAGGAGATCCTGTTACCATTTTGGCGTTACTGAAGCCAAAGCTGCTGGGTGTAGCTAAAAGAAGGAGCTTTCAAAAGAAACAGTGAAGTGTGGTCTACGAAGCCGACACAGAATAGCCCCTTATGGCTGAACACAGAACTGGCAGAGCTATTGATTTGTTTATGGGTAAAAATTCCTTCATAGTATTTAAGCGCGGTGATTGACGATCTAGAAAAAATGAGATTAAAAGGACTGGTAGCAATATCTGCCGGTAGTTTCTATGGCCGCCACCTCACCAGAGGTTCGTGCCGTCACCTCTACTACGGTCACTTTACCGCCCTCTTCCGATGGTGTGTACGCTCGAACTGTTCCTTTGATCACCTCCCCTTGCTTTACCGGCAACGGCTCCCGGAGTCCTACGCTCGCCTCTGTCCACGCATTGGAGCCCCCGCCGGGGTGGATGCCGATGATAAAGTTTGCTCCGCTGTCGGTCTTGCTGGTGTACGAGGCGTCCACGTAGAAGGTCAGAAAGTGGATGGTGGCGTTCTGCGTCGCCACGATCTCAAAGTTGGCTTCAAACCCCTTCACTGCCACACTCAGCGGCGTCCAGGCGGCGAGAATCGGGTTGTCGGCCTTTGCCTGGCGCTCCTCTTCGGCCTTGCCGGCGGCCTCCAAGTACGTCGCTAGCTCGCCGTCCGCCTCACTCAATCCTGGAAGGGAGTCCATATCCACACTGTGCATTCGGCAGGAATTAGTCACGATGTTTTTACCAGGGATCGAGCACACCTCCACCTCCTGGCGGACCAGCGCTTTCATCGGATCCATACGAAAGCCGTACACATTGGACCAGTAGTCCTCGGTTTCGAGACGAAAGAAGTAATCCGAAACCCCACAAACGTGAAGAGCAGAGGCAGAGGGGCACACGGACCCCCTTTCCTTCAGCAGGTTATCCCGGGCGTACAGCACATCCGCGAGGACGCGCTCGTTCAGCAGAAAAGTGCCCATCCACTCGCAGAGCACCACATCGAATTTTTCCTTTTCACCGGGCAACTGCTTGAGCACATCACGAAGGTACCCGCGGAGGAACGTAATGTTCCGCAGGCCGTTCTGCTGAGCGACTTCACGAGCAGCATCGACGATGGAGGAATGATCGATGGCCACGACGTGCGCCGCTTCAGACTTCGCAGCGAGCATAGAGTACAGCCCCATCCCACAGCCCAGGTGCAGGACTCGCTTCCCCTTTACACTTCGGAACAGCGCCTGGTAAGCTTTTAAGCGAACGCGGTCGTGAGTGGCGAAGACATTGCTGCTAATTCGAGCGGAGCTGTCGCCGTACATCGACTTGCTAGTGGCGTGCTTCTCCGCATCCGTAATGCGCAGGCTTTCCGTAATGATCCGGCGTCCTACCTTCATTTTCTTAGAGGGGTCGGTGTGTGAAGTTTTCTTTTTAGGGGGCATTGAGCTCGTCTACTGAAGATTCAAATGTAGCGTTGCAAAGAACAATAAACTATAGTAGTTTGCCCGCAACAAGTCTTTTTTGTGAGAGGAAAAAAGAAAAGAAGAAGAAGAAAAAGTCTCAATACTAAATTTAAGAGTATTTCAGCAACAGACGTCAATAATTGAGTTGTAATACAACACGATCTACACTGAATTAGGAAAAATCATTGGCGAACGTATGCTTCTGGTTCCTCTATATGCCAGGATAATTTCTCCTTAGAAATTACAACGGCTTCGTCCGGCGACTGTGAAAAAATTCTCTTACCCCTCTAAAGCACTCCGCAAAGCTGTGAGCTGTTGAGATGGACGGCTGCATCCACGACGAGAGACCCTCTTCGAGGATTCGCTTGGACGATCTTCCGGAGGTGTAGCGGTGGTCGAGTAGGAGCGCGACAGCGTAGTCGCCGCGATGCCGAATACACCGCCCGACACTTTGATTAACCAGCCGCATGCACATATCCGTATAGAGAGCGAACAAGGCAGCGGAACCAGCAGGAGCTCCGGGGGTTGCTGTCGACTGCTGCACAATGTGCGTCAAGAAGCTGCGAGTGACTGGCTCGGTCGGGTTGGCATACGGCATTCCTATAACCACCACTGCCCGGCCGAGATGATCTGCAAAGTTGAGGCCCTCCGACAACTTCCCGCCCATCACTGAAAAGAGCAACGCACCGCGAGTAGGAGAACAAGCGTTCTCTCCTTCAATCCATCTGCGGTACGAGTCCATCAAACCTTCTGCCGGTCGTCTAGCGAATGGCTGGGCTGTGGTGCTTGGCACCGTCGGGTCCTCATCTTCCTCGAGTACCACTTCGGCGAACACCCGTTTCGCTGCGTTGAGGTGCTGCTCAAAGGTTTCCGCAGAGTTTTGAGGAGCTTCGTCTCGTAGAAAGCGAAGCAGCCGATATTGAAAGTGATACGACGGCACAAAGCAAATAACTCCTTCAGGGGGCAGCACACGGGCAAAGTTCATCAGTGCGACGGCGACATCACGAAGTACTCGGCGCTCTTCCGAACTGTACTCGAGGGGAAAGGAGCCCGTCTCACCATCACGCGTACTGCGTGGTGCGGTCCCGATTGACTTCTGCGAGAAATTCCACGGGAGCCCGCTGGGCCCTACTCCGAGCGCCCACACGCGGAAGGAGGAGGACGGCACGACGTGTGGCTCCGTGATCAGCTGCCATCCACCCCGTCCGTAGCGAACCGCCGAACCGCCCGGCTGCGGTGCCGGAGTGCAGTGGCGATGCGACGCCGGGAGTAGGGGATACAGCGTTAGGCGCAGAGGCTGAAGCGTCCCCCCGGCAAACACCGTGCAGTGAACTTGACGAAGAAGGGGAAACAGAGTGTGCGTGCCCGGATCGAGCTGCAGCAGTTGCATCGACACCCACGACGGGGCCTCCATGGGCACCAGCAAGACCTTCGTGCTGGCACTGGAACGCTCGAACCAGCGCAGAAAGGAATGGAATTGCTGAAGTGCAGCGGATGTAACCCGGAGGCAATGAGAAAGGTCGAGCGACGTGTCGACACCCTCTCCACCGCTCTCTCGGAAAGTGAGGCCACGGAGCACCTGGAGCAACCTCTCCCCCGCCGCCTCCACTGTCCCAGGAGCCCTGTTGTCAAACGTCATAAAAGAAAAACGTTCACCCGTTTTCAAAGCCAAATCCAACGACTCGGTATTTTGCATTCGGGTGGTGCTCGAAGGAACGGAGGCCGTCGACACAACAGCGTTACGCTGCTCTATAAAGGAGGAGAGGACTCCCCGAAGCTTCAGGAGAAGCCGTGAAGTTTGAAGAAATTGACATAAGGGATGAAGGTCCACGTGATCCACACCCGCGTCGAAGAGAAGATCAGTAAAAGAAAACTCGACGACGGTGCCCTCCGCCGCCTCATCCCTGGCGGTGTGTCGTTTTTGAAGGAAGAGCGATATGGAATGCACCCACCGGGAGAGCTCTCGAAGTCGTTGCTTGTTCAGCGACAACAAACGTGACTGGTAGCGGGCTAGGTAGTAGTGCAGTAGAGCATGAACCAGAACGAGCCCATCGAGCGACATTTGACTCGTGCTGATCTGTAGGCACTGATCCGCTAAGTTGTGCGCTTCGTCCAGAACGAGAACATCCCCGCGACAGTCCGGAGGCAGACGCGAGTAGCGAGAGAGGGACACACTGGCTTTCTGATGTTCGACCGGCTTTGATTTCATGCTTGTCATGTACTGCCGAGAGAGAATTGGAACAGAGCTCCGCCGGTGCAGCAGACTGGCTTCGAGGCTCTCTTCCTCCTCATCATTAATGGCCTGTGTGGAAACCCCACCAAGGAGATGCTGTCGTTGATCCTCTTCAACCACGTACGTATAAGGCAGGAGAACGACATCGGCAGCGCGCAGGAGAAGTCGGGAGGCCAAGTACGGACAGGCTCCCAACGCTTTCCCAATCCGAATCGCTTCCTCCAGAGAAAGGGAGACCGACTTTTTTTTCGAACTACAACTCTGGTGGCTTAATGAATGCTCCGAATGCTTTTGATCCAGCACGTAGCGATAGAATGCCCGTAAGCGGGAGGGGATGGCGTATGGACAGCCAAAGCCTTCACCACTAGATGTTGAGGTCAATAGGTCCTCCACGTCTGGTATTTCTACGGACGTCGATGCCTTCATCATACCAGAGAAAGTGGAGTGGCTTGCGGCCTGGGAACGCCGTCTGGCACGTCTCCCTTCAGGGCTCGCTTCATATTTAATGGCTTCCATGCACGCTTCGTTAAAGAAATTCATATCACTGGGTGGTGGCGGAGGGTGCTCTCGTCCTTGCTCGGTGACGTTGGTCGTCCTGCCGCGTCCTGCTGCACCACAACCACGTTTAACTGTGGAGTTAATGCACAACTGGAAGCGACTGGCCATGTGCACCACTGTTAAAGGGTGGCCGGCATTCGAGCCTTGAATCGCGCATCGCGGTTTCACATGACCTTCCGCAAAAACAGTTTGCTGGATGTCACTACGCATTTGCTCGAGCTGAGTGTGGGTCCGAGAGGCGAGGTAGAGCTTGGGGCGTCGAAGAGGAATATCACGGGCGACACTCACCCACTGCTCGTCCAGCACCTCGTCTTCCTTGTCCTCGTCGGTGGGGCTCTGACGGTGATCGGCCTCACTGCGGCTGCTGTGGCTGGAATCCGACTCCTCCGAGTCCAGTACGGAGCAGTATTGCGAGACGCCAGAAGAATGGCTCTTGCTGGCTTCCAGTTCCCGCAACAGTTCCGCTGGATCTTGATCCACCAACAACGAGCTGTCTACTTTTGAACCTGTCATGCTCTGAGCCGCTGCATCGAGCAGACGAAAATGGCGATCCAGACGTTTCTGCTGCCGTCTCTGTTCACGAAGAGCCCGACGTATTGCCCGTCGAGGGTCGCTCGTATCGTCAATTTTTGTTTCCCAGTGCTGTCCATCGCTGCTGCTCAGCTGCTCTGCCTGGCGTTTAGCGGCTGCCACTGCCTCTGCAAGACTGACAGGTGGGACGGCAGTCATTTCGGGTATCCCTTCCGAATTCTCCGGTCTTTGAGCCGCGAGAGTCTTCTCCGCCACCGGCTCTGACACATCGAATAGGTGCGACAGCGTGGCGGAGAGCAGCATGTGAGACTTACCAGTGCCCGTCGGGGACTCCAGCACTGCGAGACGCAGTCGCTCCGGAGAAGGTGCGTGTCGCGGTCGCTTGACACCAGCAGCAGCAACGGTCAAGTCATCGCTCGGCTTCATTGAGTGGAGGGTTTCGGACGCACTTGCCGCAAGGGAAGCCGAGTCATCCACCGCATCAGGGGAGGCGAGAAACTCTCTCAACTGGTCCACGGCATGAACCTGTAGAGCGTATGGCGGATACGGAAAGGGAGAGCGATGCACACCAATCAATGGCATTCGGCTTCAACCACTCCGACCTCACAGACTTCCGCTCCAAAAACTTCCGGTACGGCTTCCGGCACAAACGACGGTCACAGATCACACAGTTTTTATTGATGAAATATGCATATCACTACAAACTATTGAGACCATCATTAGAGATTATATATTCATTTCCAATCATTGAAAAAAACGTGACGGATGAGGAAATAATATATTTTTTAACAAAGTAGAAGAGGGGAAATCAAAGGAAAACGCGGGCAAAGTAGGCGTATAGGGTACTTCCTTTCTGTATGAAGCACCCGGAAAAGGAGTTCACTGCAATGAAAACGAGGTATTAAAGAAAAATCTATTTTATTTTTCTTTTCAATGTTAAACGCAATTTAATTGAGGGGTTCAATATAGTGATGACCGCATCACATATGACTCGCTGGTGTGTAAGAGCGCTAGTTGGGAGAGCCCTTCCCCTACCTCGCATCCACCCACTCTCCTTTATGAGCTGTTTCCTGGGCACCATACTGAATATTCACTGACTGCCCGCACAACAGTGAACCTCACGAGCGCGTCTACGAAAGTGCTTCACGGATTTTATGTTCCTCATCAGGCGGCGACTCCCTCGATCTTGATCTTCTTCTTGCTACGCGGCCCATCCACGTCTCCGTCCGCACTGGTTTCCACTGCTTCCACAAGCTTTTGCCGCTGCCGCTCTATTCGCTCCCGGCGCTGTTCATGGAGCTCTGCGGCATTCATGACGTCGTTCGTGTTGACACTGACACTCTTGTAGATGGTACCGAAGGCCTGGCGGCTGGCCGCGAAGCGCTTCCCCTTTGTGTTACGAAAGTCTACACCGCGAATAAGATAGTCGTCTGCTCCAGGATCTGCACCGTGGGTTTTGGGAGACGCCATCAGGTCTCCGGGTTTCACTGGTGCCGTGACCGCGACGTAGTCCACGGGGTCTGCCGCCTTTGCTGGGGAAGGAATGGAGCCGTCCTCCATACGCAGCAGAAAGCAGTCCATGCAGCATCCAACAGGGGTGGAGAGATCTCTCGGTTTGTTCGATGGGCATGGGAAAAGTTCCCATCGCTTTACGACCCTGCCCTGGAGGTTGTGAAGTACTAAGAGAGGAGGATTCAAATTCCACTCACATTGAAGGGAGGCACCGCTCTGCTGATGTAGGCCTATCGGTGCGTCGCCGTAAACGAATTGAATGATCTTGGAGGACGGCATTAACACCTCAGATGTGCTGCTTTAGATAGAAGTCAATTGACCCGAAGTTACTTGTTAAACTCTTCTAATCACTAATGAACTTGAAGGAGAAGCAAACTTCTATAAAATTTACCACAACAAAGCAAACAAACCCAGACACAAGGAGTAGATATATATATATGCTGTATAAGAAACGAAACCACTTTCTACGCAACCACACTGTCCTCTCTGAACGGTAAATAAAACAATTAATTTTTTTTATACTTGATTTACAAATCATCTGGTGCAGAAAGCCCGTCATTCCCATAAGTCTGTATTTTCAAAGAACACCACGGCTTCTCTCGTACTTCTGCCAGGAGCGGCGCACCGTTGTTGGAAAAGGTAGAAAATGACTATGAGAGGCCTTTGCTCCATTTTTGGTGATAATTTCTTCTCTGTTTGCGTTTCTGTTTGAACGACAATAATTGCGAGTCCAATTCATTTTGTGTTCGATTTTTTCAAGCAACAAAAATAATTTATCGGCTACACAAAAAGTGGAGAATAACCACAATCATATACAGCTCCTCTACCTCCTTGAAACACGTGATCATGTAGTTCTCTCCCGAGTCGTACACAGAAAAGGAGCAGACTAACATCATGATGGGCCAAAAGAGGACGAAGCCGAAAGGAATCAGCATGGTGTCGTAGAGGGAGAAGGTGTAGAACCAATGCTGCGAGCAGCACAGACGGTACGCCTCAAGCACCACCCCAGCAATACGTTCCTGTGCGGCGACACTGCTCAAAGAACTACCGCTCCTTCGGGATTGGTGACTGCGGTCTTCTGGAGATCGATGACGTTCTTTGGTGTGGCGCCGTTGAGAACCCGCGTTGAAAGCACCGCTGTCGAGCGGAGGAAGACGGGGCAGGGGTGGCTGGCGTAGCGGCACCTTCCACAAGATTCTCTCGCGGGTGCAAGAAGTATAGCTGCGTTCGGATTTGCTCCTGTTTACGTTCTGGTCAAAACTGATGGTATCCTTTTTTCCGTCAGGGTCCGTAGAGTCGGCGCGTTCTCGGCGCTGCTCGTCCAGCTTTACCGTTGACCTCTCAACACTTTGCATTCGTGGAGTTGCCGCAGACGACATCCCCTTTCCAGGCCTCTTCACGCTATCGCACGCTGATCGCGGTATTCGATCCTGCATACTCGAGCCGCGTTCGCTCTCCTCCCCATCGCCGCAACACTGGACCGGAGCGGTGCGAGAGCTCACTACAGAGAAGTCTCGCGACCTCGACGACTCCTGCGTCGCGGATCTGGTGCTGTCGACCCTCTCGAGGATGTCGCCCCACCCCTCGTAGTCTCCGCCGCGCCGAAACCTGGGGAGGCGGGGCACCGCATTCGTAAAGGCTTCGCGCTCTAGCCTTCGTCGGAGCAGCCACATCTGTACCACGTTGTAAATGTGAATGAGAAATCGCATCACCAGCGCTATATATGGCACCACTGCGCAGCGCTTACCGGTTTGAGGAGGCAGCGAGTCTTTAATAAAAACATTATACCCAAGACATCCGTAGTTGATAGACTCGACAATCAACCGCACTCCAATCACACCACAGAAGAATAGGATATGAAAGAGCGGTACCCGGTCCACCGCCCGACCCCAGCCCATTCCCACCAGCATTTCCAATGCAGTGGCACCGGCCATGGAGACCTTCTCAATGACGGAGGAAATAAACGGCAAAGCGACACTAGGGGCAACGCCTCCTGAAAGAAGTGAGTAGTTCGTTGCGAACAAAATGATGCCTAAACATTTAATGGGAATTAAAATACAAAGGGTCCACTTCAGTGGCGGAAACATGAGCAACTCTTTCTGGTCCTCCGTTAACTTGGAGCCGCACAGTGATCGTGTGCCCTGCCCTACCACTCCAAAAAAGTCCACACAGACGTTCGACTCGGTGGACTCCGCAGCACCAGACGGAGAACTCTTGTCTCTCGCTGTGCGACGACTGTTAGATCGCGAGGATCGTCTGCAAGCCCGATCGGTTCTGCTGCGAGAGGCACTCGCCTCTGCCTCACCCTCCTGCTTTCGGGTCACTTCCACCTCCTCAGGGCTCACCACTGCCTCTTCTCCGTTTCCCTCCGCAGGGGAGCGCTGAGCCGCACAGGGCCACTCGCCCTCCTCCTCGCTCCCCGCCTCGATGGAGTCCTCTAACACGTACGACCCGCCCTTTCGTCTTTTCAGCGACGATCCCCACTGCCCCACGTCGCTGTCTTCCAGCTCACGTGCCGTTGAGGATGAGAAGCGATCATCCGAGGAGTCCACCCACGGCGGCTGGACCCGACGCGGTTCTCTGCTGTGGCTGCTATCCTCCCTGTGGATGGCCGGCTTCACTTCCGCCGACTTACTCGCACGCTGCGGCTCGGTGGTCAAGACGGCATCACGTTCCCTCGCCTTGACCTCGAGCCCACGAGAGTGGATGGTGCGGTTCTTCGGCGAGGCGTACGGTACTTCGGCACTGCCCTTTGCGGCCTCCTCTTCCATGTCCACCTGACGCTGGATGCGGTTCTGCATGCAGAATACGTAGTGATGACTGCATACCGCTTGGCCACCCACGTAAACAAGCATCATCAAAAAAACGATAAACAGTAACATGTAGACCGGTACAAAACAGAAATATATGGTGGACAAGATGTAATCGGCACTACTTCCAAGCCCATTTTCATTTGTCATTTCCAGAGTGAGTTCGAAGGATACTGGAATGTTCGAGCATTGCACCACCACAGGAATAAGGCGTGTCGACTTGTACTCGTGGAAAATGGTCTTGGAGACAGAAGGAAGAGAAGGGCCGATGAGAGTGACGGTGTACAACGCAGGGGCGTAGCAAAGACTAAAGGCAGGAATGGGGTCTTCGCTCAGTGACGACCACGTGGGAGAGTCTTGTGATTGGCCATCCGTCGCAACGGAGCGCTGAAACAGCCGAGACCAAGTCTCCTGCGAGAAGAACTTCAGGACCACCATGGCCTCGGCCCTCATGTATCCGGAAGTGATCTGTGTCGACAAATGTGGCGTAGCGTTCTGCGGATTAGGAAGATACGCTGGGTAGACCTTACTGGTGTTGAGAGGTGTGGTGCCCGAATCGTAGTTAATAAAACCATACCTCAATAAAGTAGGGGAGATATACTCAAAAAATGAGCGTGGGACGCCGAGCATAAATGCGGCCTCGGTATTGTTGGGAGCAATCACGGAGACATTCGGCATCTCTAGATAACTTTCTGAGATTAGCGGTTCCGATTCTGTTGACAAGTCATCTGCCGTGTTTCTTCGGTCAGATAGCTCAGCAGGTACTTCTTCACTCCAATGGCGTCTCTCATTGAGGTTCAATAGCGAACTTTGATGAGGAGTTTGCGAAGAATGTACGACTTCATCAGGAGAAGAGCTGCTTTCATCGGGGGATGGTGTAGTGGTGGTGGTCGACGAGGTCGACGTGGTGGACGTGGTCGACGTGGTCGACGTCGTAGTCGTGGTGGTGGTCGTAGAAGAAGTGTTGCTGCTGGTGTGATCATTGATGTAGAGGCTCAAGTACTCCTTAAAATCGTTGGTGAGGTACTGAATCACGCCTACACTGACCTTGATTTCCCCACCGCTCGCCATACCAAATCCCTCGTAAGAGAGCACGTAGTAGTAGTTGTTGTATGGCTGCATGATGCACGGCTGCTTCGGCTGAGATAAGAGTGTCCCGTAGGAAACTGTATTTTGCTCCACCATCCTTATATACGATGCGTCCCAGGAATGAGACTCCATAAAGTGCGGAAACGAGTAGAACGGGCTTCCTACGAAGCACCGGTTCTTCAGCGAACTCACCGTGCCATATGGAATATCAAATACAACCACTTTCTGGTATGTGAGCGCCGAGGCGAAGAGAAGTGCTGTGCCGTTCCCTCTGGATACGGCTGGATGACTCGGCAATAAAAAGGAAACCAAAAGCAGAGCTGCAGAGATGCGACGACAAAGGTCCGCCCATCTCCACGATCGTAACGGCATGATCTTAAAACCTTTTAGGAAAGTGAATCAGCACAACGCACATCCGGTATACTTTCTCAGCTTCAAGCTTTGATGAACTAACAACAATACGAAAAAGAGCTCTAGCTGCGATCCAGATTCCGTAATTGTGCACAGGCCGCTGTAGAGAAATACAATGACTAAATTAAGCGCCAACCACAAAAAAAATAATAATAATGAGAAGAGATACTTAACGTTTCAGTAAATTGAAATACACTCCGGGAAAAGATAGAAAAAAGATATTCGCCATGAAGTATACAAAGGACAAGAAACCGATAGAATGGAAGTTTAGCATATTAATCAAACATATTAGCAGTCAAGCATAGGATGCATACGACGCTCAACTGCAAAAAAAAATATTGCTCTCAAAAATAATGCTGTTTGTTAAACTCATCGGTACCAATTATAATAATATCAAAGATGCAATGCCTCATTGATTGACAACTAGAAAATAATCAAACGCTCAATAAAAGTGATAAAATAGAAGCTCTGATGGGCGTGAGCGATATGGCACCGTGAACATGGATTACTTCTCCTGCTTCTTGAATGCGAAGCACACGCCATTCGCATCGGTATGAAAAAGAATAGACCAACGGATTGACCATCGCAATGCTTGACTATTATTTGCTGCAGCGATCTAGACACCAAAACTCAAGCTCTGTAGAGCCATAGTTAATGCTCAGCATATGCATGCGGTGTGCTCTCCAAACGTTTCATCTCACTGACCTTTCGTACAGCTTTATTCATGTCGTCGTTGACGATGTAGTCACGGTCATCACGGATGGCTAGCATACCCGCCTCCGTGCAGACGTTGCGCAAGTCGGCCCCGTTAAATCCATCCGAGAGCTTCACCACGCTGTCGTAGTCAATCTCACCCTGTTTCGTAATTTTTCGTGCGTGTATCTTTAGGATGTCCAGCCGAGCAGCAGGGTTCGGCAGTCCAATCTCCACCTTTCGGTCCAGCCGCCCGGGTCGTAGTAGCGCTTCATCCAGTATATCGGGCCGATTGGTGGCCATCACAATCTTGACTTTTCCGAGCGTATCAAAGCCATCCAGTTGGTTCAGCAGCTCCATAAGGGTGCGCTGCACCTCTCGGTCCGACGCATTGCCTTCAATTCTCTTTCCACCGATGGCATCGACTTCATCGATAAACATCACGCAGGGCTGGTGATCCCGGGCATACTGAAACATATCTCTCATTACTCGCTGCGACTCACCAATGTACTTTTCAATGATGGAACTCGCAACCACCTTAAGGAAGTTCGCATCGACGTTCGATGCAATAGCGCGCGCCAACAGAGTTTTGCCAGTGCCGGGTGGGCCGTACAGCAGCACGCCCTTTGGCGCTGAAATGCCGACGCGCTCAAACAACTCTGGGTTCGTTAGGGGCAGCTCCACCACCTCACGCATCTGGCGCATTTGCTCTTGAAGACCACCGACTTCCTGAAATGACACACTTTGGGAGCTCTTGTCCGAGTCGGAGAATTGCATGTTAAACACGCGAGCGTTGACTTCTCGCGGCAGTACTTTGACAATCGTGAAGGTAGTGATGTCCAGCGCTACACGCGCCCCGAACGTAAGCTTCTCCTTGCGAATTCCTAAGCGGCAGCCCACCAAGTGGCGAGCCCCACTGTTACTCTTGACAATGTACTGGTCGTTGCCATCCGGCTTCAATATCTCGCCGATGTACTGCCCAACACTAAGCAGAGCAGAAATCTGATCTTCAATTTGTTCTACTTCTTCTTTCTGTTCATTAATCCCCTGGCGGAGCTTCTGGTTGCGTTGAGCCGAAGCATTTCGCTCTTGAATGAGCTTTAGTGCCTCCTGCATGAGCGACTCCCGCTCAGGATCTACGGGTGCTGTCTGCATAACTCGAAAAAACAAGGAAGTGACACTTCAGCGTATCAGGGACGATAAAACAATAAGAACCTTTTGAAACAAAGCGATTGAGTCCAAATACTACACCAACGACAGACTATATTATTTTTTTAACAAAAAAGAGAAGTAAGAATAACAATAATGGACGAGAGACCTCAGTTATCATACGCAAATGACGCGAAACCATACATCACCAAGAGAAAGAAAAGACGATTCTTGTTTCGTGCTCTCTTTTTCTTTTTTTTAGGCGTGTTCGTCAGTATACAAACGAAGTATTTTTTTTTTTTGTTTTTTCAAGGACGAACGATATGACTAGACCAATACGCATTGCTGCAGAACGATGGTTTCCTCCATCACCCCAGGGGCCAGCGCCGCGGCCAGGTCTTCCGAAGTTCTGAGGGGCTTTGCCGCGTTCTCAGCGTACACTACACGCCACCGCACTCGCTTCGTCGTATCTGCCAGCTGCTCGACCAACTCCATAAAAGAGAAAAATGGTGAGGCATCACCCTCGCAGGAGAGAGTCTTCTCCGCCGCTGTCTTACTCGCACTCTCGGAGCCACTCCCTGAGGGCGGGCAGACGTTCATACCTGGGAACCTGCCAGCGTGCAGCTGGCTTTGCAGCATTTCCCACTGTAATAGTTGAACTCCGTCCACATACGATGCAGTAGACAAACTCATCGCTACGTTTTTCAAGACATCCAGAGTCGCGGCCACGGCCGAGCGCACGGCTGGTGAATCCTTCCCTTCCGTCGCTGCGCTCGTTCCGGACTCCTCCAGTTCATCGTCGTCCTTTTCCCATTGCGCCGACGCACACTTCGGGTCTCCTGCTGCGTCCAGCGCAGCGTACAGCTGCAGGAGGGGCTCCACGAGACAGGGAATGGCCAGCACGCGCTGCAGCTGCTCCAACCGACTCGCCGGGGTTGTGGGCGGCACGTCGCCAGGAGTGTCCGTCCCTCGGCTAACGTAACGCCAGAGAGAACAATGGGCTCTCAAACGCTGCTCCGCAAGAGCCGCTGCAACAGGGCTGGATGGGGTCAAACTCACCACACAAACATCCGGGTCCACCTGGAGACCCACAGGGGCCATGGGCGGGAAGGGGGTCGAGTCCGGGTTCAGGGGATCACCACCGCGACGGATGCGCAGCCGCAGACGCAGCAGCGGGTAGTCCCGCACGAGAAGAAGCACTGCTTCTGGAATTCGAGTGGACGGCGGCGCGCCATCCGCCACATTCACTGGTGGTTGTGTCGTCGGGGTGCTCAAACCAACCGACGCCCGATGCAGGGCCTCCCTCACGTCCTGAGGAGAGCACACGCGGTGGTGATTCACCTCCTCCACGAAATACACATGCGTGCGGTACATCTGTACGGGCATCGCCGCTGAAGTCAGAGGCCCCTGGTGAGAAGGATGGGTGGCCGGCTGCTGCGGTGCTTCGGTTCCGCCACTCCGCGCTCGAAGGGACCTTTCCACCCGACGTACCTGGGCGATGGTGTAGGCA
Source organism: Vickermania spadyakhi (assembly GCA_030849815.1). Taxonomy (NCBI): domain Eukaryota; phylum Euglenozoa; class Kinetoplastea; order Trypanosomatida; family Trypanosomatidae; genus Vickermania; species Vickermania spadyakhi. The sequence continues at coordinate 23,939 of JASAOA010001839.1, forward strand.
TACACATGATAGTGGTACCCGCCATCGTGCCGGACGTCGAGCAGCCGCTGAGAGTTCTTTTGCAGTCGAATACCCCACCGAGGGGGGGGCTGGTCGGGAGCCACGGAATCGGATGGAGTTTGACCAGGGAGGGGCCGATGAACCGCCACCGTCACCACCCGAGGTACCAATTCCGCTTTAGAAAGCCTCTTTTGGTCCAGTGGAGCGCACAACACGGAGGATTCCGCCGGGAAAATCTGTGGGCTGGGCGGAGGCACCGTCACGGGTTCCTTCCGCATCGAATCCTTCTCACAGTCACTCGTTTCCTCACTCCCCGTAGAGGTAGAGGGGGTTAGAGAGCGCTCCGAGGTCGCACTCGGATCCGGTGCGTCATGCGGTGCGGCCCGTCGCTGTGCGGTTGGGAGCTTTTCTGCGGCACTGCAGAGCATCTCGTTCTGCCTTAGAATACTGTCCAGCCGGCTCTCGGTCTCGCCGACCGGCACCACCCATCTCCGGCGCGTCAGAACCAGCTCTAGCCGGAGAACGGGGCCACTGGGTCGGCTGCGGGGGAGAAGGGGCGGCACCGCATCCTTTAACTCTGCCATCGTCTCCACTGGAAGGCCATTGACAGAGTGGAGGCGGTAGTAGCGCGCAGCTCGTGGCGAGCACGTCGGCGCGAGCAGCGCGTCGGGGTCGTCGCGGCTGAAGTGGGGAAAGACCGCTTCTGCCCAGGACGAGCAGAAGAGAGAAGAAGGCGGCGGGGACGAGGCAAGAATACGAACACTCCCCGAGTGGACTTCTCTTCCGCCCGCCTCAGACGGGGGACACGAAAGCGCCTTCTGCACCCACTCCTTCAAGTTCGTGAGCTCCATGTCGTGGTGCATCACCGTAAAACCCCAGGAGGTTGAAGACGAGTGGAGCGGGGCGGAAGTCTCGACATAGAGCCGTTCCGGCAGGGGAGGGAGGCTCCTCACGGCCGGAGCGGCGGAAGGGGGATGGGAACGCTGAATTGAAGGGGTGGGCTCCAGTGATATCCAATGAGACGAGAAAACTAACGCAATTTCCGTTGCGTGAGCGACTGACGTGAATGCTTGTGCCACTTCACGCATGTCTCGGACTTCCGACTCATTGATTTGGCACAGCTTCCAGCCACACTGCTCCAACGGAGCTGCGGAGTTCTTTCCATCATTGCCTTCGCCCTTTACTCCTGGAATCATCACCAGCGGCTCGAGAGCGAGGGAGTAGCGGAAGCTGTGCACCGCAAGGTTCGTCATCATGTGGCTCTCCGTGTGGCTGTTCAACGCTAGAAGGTGCTCCAGAAAACTCACCAACGCTGCTGGTTTCAGGTGCTGCGGGAGGGACCGGCACCGCTGCAAGTGCTGCTCGAGCGAGGAGCTGATGGGATCCTTTTGTAAGCTGGACTTCCGAGTAGGAACGGATTCCTCGTGCATCTGCATGGAGCTCCACAGCTCCCCCCCCACGAGCAGTGAAGGAACCTGCAGTCCAATGAGCACCAGCGAGGAGGTACGGCAGGACACTCCCCACTTCTCGAGTCGAGAAGATCGTCGAAGTTTCCATTTCATCCACCACTTCACGGCATTCCCCGCTGAGCTCGCCAGTGGGGCAATGCTCCTGTTTTGTGCTTCTGCACGCCGAAGCTCTTCGGCCTTTTGAGCCGGTACCCACGTCCTCTGAGCGGGAATACAGGGAAAGTTCTTCGCTTTGTCCTCTGATCCCGCGCTCGTGCTCGTGCTCGTATGCCGCTGCACGTGCTCCACCAGCTCTTTTTCCCGCCGTTGGACCTGACGCTTCCACAGGTACTCTGCACACTGCTCCTGCTCGTCGTGGTCGCGGTTGAAACACACTCGGCAGTACGATGGCGCCGTCAGTTGCGAGGTCTCTGGGTCCAACTCCCGCCACAGCCGATGAATCTTGTGCTGCAGTACCTCGTCCATGTACACCTGCTCCGTCTGTCTGGACGGTGGCTCTCCGGCTGCGACGGGGCCCCCAGTGCTGCGGAACTCCTGGGCCTCCTTCACCCCAAGTAGAAGGAAATACTCTCGCAGCATCTGGCTGAGCCCCACAGCGGTACTATGGCACACAGCACGTATATGAAGAGTGTAAAGTCGGTCCTGTAGCTGCTCCTTCGGGGTGAGGGGAGCTCTTTGCAGAAGTACGCTTCCCCCCTGCGACGACTTGGCCTGCAGCCGCTCTGCCTGACCGAGAAGTAGAAAGTCACTTGGCTCGGGCGGCGCAAAGAACTCGGAGGGCAGCACTCCCTCCGGCAGGTGCTCCCCTATGCTCGAGTGCTCCAGCACCTCCAGTTGCGGCACCAAAGCAGAGGCCTGGAGCATCGGGAAGGGCGGACCCCCCTTTCGAGCGGGATGGGGGTCCGCGGCGTCCTGCGACGCGTACAGATCCCGCGGCCATCGATCTGGTTTCAGCAGCCGACACGCATCGTAGTGGTGAACGGCTTTCACGGGAGGCTTGTCCTCCAAAATCTCGGCCTGCATCGCCAACGGTTTGATCAGCAGTCGACGAAAGAGCATTGGGCTCCGCTCACTCCGCACGTCCAGAAGCCGCTGTGCCACGGACGGAAGACCCTCAAGCAGTGCTGCAGCACTCCGCTTCTTCAGCACCTCCATCATGGCCGACCGCCGCATCACGGGGTGATGGGAGTCTTCTGGGGCAAACAGCCGCTCTGGATAAACCCCGCGCAAGAACGGAAGGTAAACGTCTTGGAGTGAGCAGCACCTCGCCTCCTCCTCAGATGTCACTAGTTGAAGATACTCCGCCTTCAGAGTAAGGACTTGGCGTCGCCGGCAGTCCTCGCGGAACTCTGGCTTCACCACCACATCCCCCACCAGCACCCGCTGCATGGTGGAGCGTCGGCCGGCGGGACTCGACTCGGAGCCTGTGATGGGAAACTCGTTTCGCTGCAGTCGACGCGCGTGCCGCAGCCGCTTCGACGCCATTTGGTTCCACACGAGGCCCCGTAGCGCATTAATCCATCGACGTCTCCACGCATACGGAATGCGTTTCACTGTTTCGAACCAATCCCCCTTGGTTTGCAAATAATTCTTGAGCACGGCTCGGACAGTGCTGTCCGTACTAACCGACCGCGCTTTGCTCGCTGTCACCTCATTCGGTGCCTTAAAGAACTGCTTCATTTCCAACGGCTGGCTGGGCCGCTGTAAGGAATGCAGGAGTGCCGACTTGTAATAACCGTGAATGACGTCCGATGCCGCTCGAGCCAGTCCAGTGTCTCGATTGACAACAAAGTGAATCGCACCGAATTTTTGCAAAGCGATGAGACGGCACTCGATAGCACTGCGAGGGTCGTTGGACGCTGCCAGCTGAGCAATACGCTCAGCCTCCTCCGCGGTGCAGTCCGAGAGCAGCTCTCCCATAACGTCGTCATCTAACGCCACAGCCTCACGCACGCTAGCAGCGCTCACACGCCGTAGCAGAACTTCAGTATAGTAAACCGGTTGCCAACGCGCGAGTGCCCCAAATAGCGCGTTCACCTCTGCTGGTACAGGACGTATAGATGGGAGCTCGGTGATGTCACTGATGCGCACCACAAATCCCGGAAGTCTCATCGTATTAACGAGTAGCAGATGATGTCTGGCAAGACATCCGGGCGAAAGCGCGCAACGAACGGATGAGGTGGTCATTTTTCCACACTGAGAGCGTGTGTAGAAAGAGTTCAGTGGAATGGAGAACAGCATACACAGATGGCCGACAGCATTCTGTACAGAGATATTCTCTAAATACAACGTGAAGAGAAAAGCAGGTCGTTCGGCGCTGCATTGGCTTCCTTCGGCTTTAGAGACGGAAAGATCTTCGGTAAAACCCTTGACAGGGGCAGTGGCGCCATCGAGGTACTTCAAGATGTGCTCCATCCGGAGCCACCGGTGCTGCCCAAGCTCTTCGGTGTGCATGACGGCCGAACTGCCTCCCTTGTGCCCGCTCAGCTCCGCGAGGTCGGCATCCTCCCCTTTCAGAGTGGTACCTTCATTTTTCAAATACACTTCGGTCTCCTGCACCACTCGTTGCAGCCAGAGAGGAAGCTGCTCTACTTGCTGCCCACGAAGGGCTATGAGGAACCTCAGAAGGCACATGCAATCGCTCGGAGGTAGTTGTTTATGCTGCACCACAAGAGAACCGGCCATTGGGACGTCTGCCCGATCGCCCTTGGCGACACCGTTTAGCAGCTCCATCAAAGACTCACCACCAAACGGTACGACTGCGTGGTTGCCCTCTCCCAGCGTTGCGGGTGGGTCCGACACCGTGTCCTTCCGATCCACCGCATCTTCTGCTTCTCCATTCTTCTCAAAGGTGGCGAATGCCGCATCGCTCAGCTCGCCGTCAGCGGATCCGGACGCGCTCCCCGGGTCCTCAACGCCTTTTGCAGCGTCGGCGTCGCACGGATCGTCCTGTGGATGAGCAGTCCCGAAGTACGTTGCACTGTCGATTTCGCGAACCACGGCATCGCTGAAGTGCACTTCATGCAGCACAGGGAGACGGGACAAGGATGGGCACAGCCGCTCTGAAATGCCGGCCGCAAACTCTGTTTCATGCAGCGACAACTTGCTCCGGCGGCGCTCCACTCGCTGCAGATCAGCAAAGGAAGTCGTTGTTGCGACGCCCACCTCACTCCTCACCGTTGCTGGATTGGAGGCCTTCCGCGTCTGCGTCGTATCGCCTTTCGTTTTCAATACGCTGCGCTGCTGTGTTTTCTCGACTTCGGACGTCAGCGGAGTTGTTTGAACGAGGGCAAGAACATCGGTGACGTTTGGAGGAGGAGTAGTACGGTTTGCATTACTACGTGTGATAAAACGCCTTGACGTCGCCACGCCACCGCTGCTGAGGCGCAGAAGCAAGACCGACACTCCGCAGGAGAGGGGACGCACAGAACGAAAATGCTGCGGAGGTGGAAGCCAGAGAAAAGCCCTACATGTGCATTTCATTAGAGCGTTGATTGCTACCTCTACCCGTAACTGATGCTCCAAGGATAAAATAGTCTTAACGACACCTTCTTAATTTACAGCGAAAACACTTCACAATAATAATAATTAATAATATTTTTGGAATTTGTTGACGTTTTTTTTATCCGTTTGATTTATAAATGATTTAATTAGTGAAATATATTTTTTAAAAGCTATGATACTAAAGAACTGCAAGTGCAAGAATATTCGGTTCCTCAAGCGAAGCTTTCTGAAAACCAACTCAAGACCTTTCAGCTCCGTTTTGTATAGGGGTTGTAATGAGAGTTTCAGGTGTGATATCTGCTGCTTCTATCAGACCTATGGCTCACTTTGTCCCAATGTTTTGATTATCATTATTTATCAGAAAAAAGAAAAACAGAGAGCGATTTCATAAATCACAATCATTCACAACAACGATGATGTGTTTCCTCAGTATGCCTCTTGATCGTAAGTATATCAAATATGAAAGCACAACTCGTTCGTTCATTCGTTTATTTCTTTCTTTTTTTTTAGTTGCCCGGGGGCTTGTTTGTTACTTAAAGGTAGATGTTTATCCAATACGGTATCTGGATTTAGCGTACGACTTTCTAGTGTAAAGGCCCTCTAGTCTAAATCTCTGAGATCCTCGTCGAGGGTGGCGTTGGTCGTCGGATGCACGTCGTTCATCGCACGGTCTTTTTCCGTCTCATCAGCCGGCTCTTCCGCTTCTTCCGGTGGCATCTCCAGCACTAAATCCTCAAATAAGAAGCTTGTCACGACCGTTCGTCCGTCAAACAACTTCCCAGCAATCGCCTGCTGTGCCAGCTGCGCCTGTTCCACCGTGTGGTATACCACATACGCGTTACCGATGCTGTCCTTGCCGTGAATGGGGTCCTGCAGACGTTTTGCATAGTCGTCCCAATCCAAGCGGAACTGCTCCTTCGCGGCAGCGTAGGCCTGCTGGGCGTCTTCAAAGGCCCCATCCGACTCAAAGTCGGCCCGGTTGGAGCTGGGTGGACGCAGGCGCACCGGTGGGGGCACACGTCGCGGAATGATGATGTCCTCCACGAGCCCGTAGCGCTCCACCTCGTCCTCAATAGCCCCTCTCAGAGCGGCGTAGCTGTCGTCCATCATTAGTTCCGAGTCATCGAACAGATTCAGCAAACCCAGGACCCGGGTGGGGTAGAGCACCACTTGAGTGTTGTTGTACAGCGGCCTGAGATGTGGATAGAACGCGGAAAGTCGAAACACTGCGTCGTGCAGCGTCCCTGTCATATCGACGAGCAGGAGCATCAAATCATTCGAGTTCTGGGGTTTCTCCTTTATCAGTGCCAGAACACCCTCCGCAGTCGAGAGGTTCTGCTGTTGCTCGGCCAGCTCCTTCTCCGCCACAATCGTCTCCAACACCATTTTCCCAGAAATAGGATCCGTCTCGTCTATCGTCACGTCGATGCCGGACTGCGTGCACACCACCTTCAGCCAGTCATACAGTGGAAGCACGACAACCATTCGACTGGCAAACACAATGCCATGAAGGCCTGCTCGGCATCGCAGTGCACTTACCTCGTCCAGGTATTCCGCATACGCGAATTCACCATTCATTTCATACTTCACCACAGTCCCAAACTCCTCAAAAGCCATTTGCAGCATGCTCTCCTGCAACGTCGATGGAAACCCCGTCATCACCACCTTTGTCTGGTCCACACCGTCGAGAGTGTGATAGTCTCTGGGTCGTCGGATCGTCAGAGGATACGGCCGCCTGTCCTGCTGCGGATCTTGGAACACCAGGAGCTCACTGCCACCGGACTTCTGCTCGAAAGCATCGCCAGAGAGCTCCACCAACTCCGTTACCAGGTCCGCCAAGTTGAGCTCGATAAACGCAAACTTTTTGGACTTTGCGGTGCTGATGATCAAGTCCTTGATCACATCAATGTTACTGCTCTGCACATTAGGCGGAACTTTGAGACGCTCGCATTCCTCCTCATTTAGCACGTCTGTGTGCTCCGCCAGTTCTAGCCGCTCCCGAATAGTGAGCTGCCGACGAAGTTTTGGAAGCAATGCCACGAAGAAATTCCGAAGCTCCGCCACGGTGGTGTGCAGTGGAAAACCGGAAATGTGCGCTCTGCGAGCCTCGCGAGCTCGGCGCTCCACCTGTGGGTTTATTTTTGGATACGGAATGAGGCTCATCACATCCCTCTCGCCATCCATCTGCGTGGGGTCACCGGCGGCGGTGCTCGGACCCACGCCGTCGGACGCATCAAACGGATTCACTGGCACGAAATCTTCGACCGACGGGAGCGTCGAGTCCTCCGCTGGTGCGGTGCTGCGCGGCACCCTCCCTGCCTGGCGGAGCTCCTCCTCCTTCTCCTGCTCCTCCAGGAGCTTCGCGTACTCCTCCGTGTCCGTCTCCCCCTTGTCCTTCATCACCAAGAAGCGAGCCCGGCGGAGGGCCTTGGCAAACTCCACACTCACCGGATCGTTCGGATCCACTTTGGGGGGTGGCGGTGGAGAGAAGTCAGTCACCGGCGCGGGGGGCAGCGGGTATGGCATCGGGTTCCAGCCCCAACCCTGCTGCGGGGCATGGTAGTAGTAAGGCGCAGTATAGCCGGGACCCGGCGCGTAGCCCGCGTACGGCTGTGGCGGTGGGTTATCGTACTCCACCTTTGGTTTTGAGGCGGTTCTGCCGCCGCGCAGGTCCTTTTCAGACGACGACCCAGCCGTGGGGCCGCTCGACTTCACCCACATCTCTTCGGGCGGCATGTCGTCGAACCGACGCCGCAGCCGTTGGTTCGCCTCCGCACTGTCGCTGTGGCTGCCGCTTCGACTGCGCCGGCCCCGTCGTTTCTCCATTGAATTCCCTCGGTGGCGACTGCTGCTCGGCTCCTCGTCGCGAGCACCCGCGGCTCGTCTGGAGTACCGGCTGGTGGGCACCACGCTGCTGCGGCCGGGCTCACTCGTCTCCGGATGGCGGCTGTGCCGGTCCTCTCGACGCCGGCCGTCTCTCTCGGAGTCGTCATCCCGGCGTCGATCCTCCTTCTCGCCGTAGCGCTTGGAATACCTGTTGGGGCGGTCGTCGCGATCTCGCCGTCCCATAAGTTGTCCTATATAAATTCCTTCACGGCACAGAAAAAATAAGAAGAAGAAGAAAAAATTATAATTTAAACACATATTGTGGAGGAGAACAGGTGAGGATAAAAGCATCCACGCTTCTCCAGACGTATCATTGTGCGGTTTCGATCAGACGGAAAGAAGGGTTGACATATATTGTTGACTTGGAGCTCCTGCGACTCTTCCCTTCCAACTCGGCACTCACTACTTCTAAGAGGCACGGCGCTGGCGCTGCTGGCGTTTCATTTGACTAGCGGCGAAGGCCGTATTCTGTGCGTAACGCAGCAACCACTTGTTGAGGATCATGTCGTCGTACATCACGAGGCAGATCAGCACCATGTACACGTAGACAGACCAGTGGCGCAAGCCGTTGGAAAGCAGCCGATGCAAGTAGTACGCCTGCCAACACCAGTTCACGGCACAGCACCCGGCATATACTAGGAGGGCTATAAAGGAAAGATAACGTGCTGCGGTAGGCGACATCCCAAGAAACCTTGACGCCAGGAGAACATTGACGCAGTAGGCGAACGAGGAGAAGCTGGCGTACACCACCACACACCGAAGGACATTTTCATTCTGATAATCGTTGAGGATGCTGAAATAATTGAAAAGAACAACGCAGGCGTGGTGGACCCACGTCGACCAGCGCATTCGCTTCACCACTATCATCGAAATGAAGTCCGGTATAGCGTAAATGCAGCCTAGATTTTGTAAGGTTTCTCCTTGCCACTCATCAAACACAATAATCTTTGTGAGATGAAAAACCGCAAATGGGGTGATGGAGATGAGGACACCTGCTTTAAGTAGGTTCCCAATAATATAAAATTTCTTATCGTGAGAGTGAATTCGTCGAAAGGAAGCGGAAAACCTCTCCAGAAAGTAGTAAATCATGTAGTAGGACGAGAAGACGAGATAACTACCAATGAGAAACAAGCCGAGGTGATCTCTCGTGTCCAGCACATGATGCTGAAGGAAATAAAATGCCACAATATTCATGAGAGCCGCTAAACCCGACACAATTACCGCCGGTTGAAGCGATAAATTCGTCTCTGAAATGTACGCTCTCACGAAGCTGGTGGAGCTGTGCGTGGGAAAACCAGCCAGAGTGTTTTGCGAAGCGGCCGAGACGCCATGGGGTGCCGCACCCGCTGCGGCAGGCTGTGAAGCTGTCTCTTCTTGACGGAAAGCATGGCCGTGCGGCAGGTCTAGAGGAGGTGCCCTACCGCCCGCCCGGTGTGTCACCTGCTTTACACGCCCACTTGGAGCCGTACCGCTCACTGTGGCGCTCTCACGAGGCTGTCGGTCTGACGAGACCGGATCCACGGTACTGGACACCCTAGGCCCTCCGGAGGCATGGCGATAATGGAAGGAGGCTTTGGGATGCGTCGGATGGCCGAGTCTTCGCTGTGCTCTGGATGAGACTCTGGATGAGACGGGACGGCTGGCAGACGCCGACTCGCTCTCCGAGGATACCAACTCTAAGTCCTGAGCCTGCTCTGCCATTCGTGAGCGGTGTGGCACGCGTTCACCTGACTCTCTTGAATTTTTCTTTTCGTAGTACCGCCGAATCACATTCATAAGATCCGCATCCAGCTCATCCAGAAGAAGAGGTCTCGATTGCTCAGAAGCCTTGTCGGCTACCTCATTCGGCACCACTGCGGAGCTAGCACACTGAACCGTGTGCCCCCGATGCTGTGGCCGATCACTGCTACCTGCGGGTGGTTCTGAGGGTGAGGGTGCAGTCTCTTCCAGCTCTGTGGCTTCCGCCGCTGCCTCGGCCGTCACGATCGTCTCCTCAAGCAAGTGCTTTTGCGGTGTCACTGCCACAGCGTTCTCGGACGGCTTTCGTCGAATGGGGGTCGGCAGCAGGACACCCGGCACGTGACGAGAAGCCTCGAGGGCTTCCCCCGCCCCGGGTTCGACGTAGTAGTTCACTCCCCGAGACACTTCAGAAAAGAGGCGTTTCGCCCGCTGCTCCGGCACGTCACCGTACACGTCCAATTCATCTGGAATGCTCGGTAACCGGTGCGGGGTGAAGCTGCTTCCCCGCACGGCGGTGCTGGAAAACCCGACGTTGTTGCTGCCACCCGTAGCGGAGGTGCTGGACGACTGAGAAACCGACATTCAAGAAACCACTAAAGACAAATAGAAAGGATATTAAGAATATTATTGTTTGCGTAGTATCAGCGCTTAAAACAGAAGCAATAGCCTATGAAGAAGAGATAATATATACGGCTGTATCGTCCAGCGCCAAAAGCTCTATAATAATAAATATAGATGTATGTTCTCAAGTCCAAAAAAAAAAAAAATAGTGGAGAGCAACCAACAGCAGTTACCACTGGGCGATATGAGCGCTATCGGAAATAGATCGAGATAGGAAAGTTATTCTTCGTAAGTTTTTTTTAAATATAAAAAACAGACCTAGCTTAGGAATGTGTTTTAACGTTACGTTGTTCATTTATCCACATTTCGATTAAACTACCAAGGCGAACGGATCATTCGGAGGCGACGTGCAAAGAGAGATGCAATAGTAGACTTCACAGGGAGATGAAAGTGCAGCACCAATAGTGTGGCATCATGTAGAAAATGTCACAGCGCCGTAACGTAGCTGCTCTGTACTCCTCATTAGGGGGGGGGGGCATATTTCTCGCATTGTGTTTGTAGAGATGATCGTAATTCGTCACAAGTATTTTTTTGTTTGATTGAATTTCAATAATAATATGGACCTTTAAAGCAGATGACTGAACGATATCCAGAGTGTTTACGAAGCCCGAGAGAATGGGCTTCGATCGTCTAAAGAGGAGCGTTGGCCTTAACGTTCGTGCCGCGGAGATCCTCCATTGTTGTCTCTCCATAAGAAGAAGTTGTTCCTAACAGCAAGTTATCCCAAGACGGCAGGGGAACATCCGACAGCAAGGAGGAGGTAACAGGGGTGTTGGTGTACGAGATGGTTTTTGCGTTGCGCCACTTCTTGCCGTCAAGACCCAGTAGAAAGAGAAGAACATTCGCTAAGCCGCTACGCGTATTCGCGTAAATGCACTGCGATGCATCTTTAGGAGGTATGCTGCGGCACTTGTCGGGTGCGACGATGCGGTAGTACTGCTCCTCCTCGACATCGAATTTGTGGCACAGAACGTTCTCCCGCATGGCATTCCTCGGGACAAAAATAGACACCAGCTTTCCGTCTTCGCGCGGCGCCACAGGGTTCGCCAACTCCGTTGTCGATACGCCGTACCACGTGCTCTTCCACTGGCGCAGTGCAAGGGCTGCAGCCCACAGAAAGCTCACCATGGACAAGTGCAGTACGAAGACACCGTAATAGCTCGACCAGGACGGCACAATGTACCAGTACACAAAGCGTTTCATGAAGTACGGACATACCTTGAGAACGTTCTCTAAATACGGAGTCTGGCGACACGGAAGCGCGTGTAAGCCTATGTTCATTAAGACAGTGGTGAGACTGATTACCGGAGTCTCCAGCTGGTTTATAGAGTCTGACGCGTCGACACCCGACGGTCTCGAGGTGGAGCTGCTGGTGACTGGTGCACTTGTAGTGGTCACGGCTCCACTCCACGTGCGTTGTATTCCGTTTCCAGAGAACAACTGCCGATCCTCCCACGAACACTTCATCGTGGACTGCATCAGCTGAACACCCCACACGAGAATCAGAAGCTGCTGAACAGCGAGGAGCGTCAGGAGCCATACCCAAGCGACCTTGTTGCTGGAGCTGAGAGGGGTGTCGAGGAGAGCCGAGTAGCTGTCGTAGCGCTCCACATACACGTCCCGCTCACTGCAGTGAAACGCTCGAACCGGAATCTCAAAATGTCTCTCTACTGCCATCACGCGTGGGTGGTAGAAGTCAAAAGAGCGTGCCCTGAGAAACCTCCAGATGGGTGAGCGCGTCCAGTGTTCCTCACGCTGCTTCGGAATAACGTTGCGTGTGCCACGAAACTTACACCAGAAGGTTAGCCATAAAATGCTTAAGAGTAAGGCATTGAGTACCACACTCATCATTCGCGCAGCAGAGGGAAATAGAAAGAAGAGAAAGCCGCCAAAGAAGGCGGTTGGCGGCTCTGCCGCAGCTCTGGACAGTGGCGACGGGCCCATCGCTCCTTCCTGCTTCAACACCCCTTCAGAGCCCGCAACACCAAACGTCAGCATCTCCCACACGGGGGGCATTCCCAGACGATTCCACGCCAGACATTGCAGGTACAGCAGCCCAAGAAAGAGCACCAGGTTCGCCGGGTTCCGGTAGCGAGTGATCCACGTTCCGCGAAAGGCACAGTAAAGCGTGCGGCCCACCGCACTGACAGCAGAGGGCTTTTGAGAGCCATCCTGATGGATAGGGAGGTCATGATAGTACAGCCATAAATAGTTGCGGAACACGTACAGGCCACCGACCATGTAACTGAGCACTGGTGGCATGAAAAGACTGCAGGTGACCATCACAGTGAGGAGCGCAAAGCCGCTGATGAACACGGCTCGAAATATTGGGTTAGCGCGTATGGACGCCAGTGTGCCCATCGCCCGAGTCTGAGCACACGGAATGTAGCGACTCGAAGTTGATACCATCCGGTTCGGCATCGCAGCGCCAGCATCACCATGGGACAGAAGAGAGGAAGGCGGTGTTGTAGAAGAGGATCTCGATTTCAGCATCCCATTCAACGCTCGAAGTGTTTCTGGGTGGTTTCGCGTAGCGGCGTACTGCACAGCGGTGATGCCGTCGTTGTCTGGATGGAAAGGGTCTGCACCGGACTTCACAAGGTACTCCACCACCGCCGTGTTGCCTTCACGACTCGCCCAGATGAGGGGGGTGCGGCCCATCTTGTCCACAGCATCCACGTCGGAATTCCATCGCTCCACGAGGTACTGGCAAGCGGAGAGACAATTTCTCCACGCCGCGTAGTGCAGCAGGGTGTGACCAAAGGTGGTTGTCGCGTGGATGTCCATGCGATGGAACTGCCGTCTCGGGAGCTCCGAGCGGTCCTCCGCCAGCGCCTTCTCCTTCTCGAGATGCTCGTCCTCGCAGATCATCCAGAGCAGCAAGAGGTTTCCATGCGCGATGGCCGTCATCGCGGCGTCACAATGCAGAGAGTTTCTCTGATTAGGGTCGGTGCGCTCGTCATCCAGTAGCAGCCTCACAATGTCCGGATCTCCGCCGGATATGGCGTAGTGCAACGCCGACGACTTTTCATCCCCGCACACAATCGAAGGATCGGCGCCGTGATCCAGAAGGAAGCGCACGATCCCAACGTGGCGCCTCCTGCAGGCCCACATGAGAGGAGTGGCCAAGACATTCATGAACAACACTGGCTCATTGATATCCGCGATCCTGCGCTGGGATGCCCAGTGCATCACCACAAAAGGCAAGTTATTTGCTGCACAAGCCTGAACTAAATTTTCAGGGCTAATGCGCATTTGAATCCGCTGCTGACGAAACCTCTCGTTCGTGTGATCCTCCGTCGCAGAAAGCCATTGGAGGTCCTTCCCCATTGTCATGTAAGACAGAAACTCCACATGCAGATCATCGTGAGGGGTTCCCATGTAATATCTGTTGAGACCGATTTGGTCGATCAACACCTGATAGGAAGGAATGACGTCCGCCATGACGTCACGTAAGGGGCGAATGGAGCAGTCAATAGTAGAGAGAGCTGTACTGTAAGAAGTTCTAAGAAAACAATAAATTTCAGAACTAAACAAAATGATCGGTAGGAGGTTACTCAACAATGATAATAAATATAAGCTAACGACGATGCGCAATAAGAAGTGATAAAGAAAAAATGGCTTTAAAAATATAATATTATTCTTTTCTTCTTGAAGTAAGCAGATCAAAAAAGATCAAAATACGACACTAATATTTTTTTCAAAAAATTGTGAAACCGGTAAATCAAGATGAGAAAAAAAAAGGAGGGAAGAGGTGAGTAGAAAAATTGAAAAAGTACCTTCAAGCCTTTATATTCATTCCATTAGAAGTTAGCACCATAAGGGAACATGAAGTCTTAAGGACATCCCAAACATATTTTTGAAAATGTGTAAAGTCAGTGGCGTACCAATCTAGTGACAGCAATTTATCGAAAACAAAGAAGAAGAGAAGTGATAATCCTTATTTCTGAGGAGCGTGAAGCATTCGAAAGCCCTTTCAATTAGAATAGCTGGCGCACTACTCTTTACATACAGTCAGGGAATCTCGACCGTCACGATTTGTGTGGGGAAGATGCGGCGGTAGTCTGCAACGGACCTTTTAATCCATGTCACTCTCTGACTCCGCAATACTGGAAGCCCAGCGCATGACGTCCTGAGGACGTTGAAGGCGTGAAATAAGCTCACTGGGGTCACGCCTGCTGCGAATGGATTGAGCTAACATCTGGAGCTGTGCTTGTGTGTATGCTCTGCCTTGTGCCTCGTAGTCCGCTGCACGAACTTGTGGACGAGGGGAGCGAAAGGTATTCGTGCTGGAACCCTTTGGCTTTCTACTGGTAGGCTCCTCGCGATAGACGTGATCAGGAAAGAGGTCCAGAGGGTCATTGAGGTTCCGCCGAAAGTACTCCGCTGTTGACTTTGTCGGCTTTCGGAAAAAGAAGTCGTGCGACTCCCCGTCCGTCTCGCTGTCGCTGCTGTCGCTGCTGAGAGCGTCCACGTCCTCCGCGGCGCTCCAATCGAGCCGCCCACTCCGACGCCACCGCTCCTCGGCCTCCGTCTTGTGGAGCACGGAAGCCAGCGGGTTGGGACCCGCCCTGTCGCGAGGGCTCGTCGGGCGACGACGCAGCAGTCTATCCCACAGGCGACGCGAGCAAGAGGCGGCGCGACGGTGTGACGCGCGGCGGTACCGCCGGGGGTGCTTGCGCCGCTCCAGCTCCTCGGCGAGGTGCTGTGCGACAACGGTGGGGAGATACAAGGCAGACCGCAGCACGGAGGAGCTGCGCCGGCCGGAGGGCCGTTGAGCCGATCCCCTTGGCAGGGGGTCCGGTGACCCGCTGGGCCGCCCCGCGAACCCAGGAAGCGCCACTTCGCTGCCGTGTGTGAGCTCTAGGGAGTCCCTTGGAGTAACGGAAGCGCTATCCACGTCCTCCTCACTGTCCAGGTCATCAATGGAGCGTTTGAGCACAAAGAAGATGTACCGACTGAGGCGCCGGAAAAACCGAAGCAGCACCCGGGAGACCGTGTAGTGCTTCCTTGTCTGATCCCTACAGGCGATGCGAAACTGAAGGGTGGCGATCAAACCGGAGGGCCCACGCCGACGCCCACTCCACGGACCTCCGCTGGGCCGCGGTACTCCTGTTTCACTGGTGCTACGCCGCTCCTGCCGCAGTGCCTGGAGGTCCTCCTCCTTCAGGGGGTCGTACTGCAGCCACAGCAGGATCAAAAATACCGATACCGCTGCTCGAATAAGTGAATAGCACACTATCGTCGCGACAGCGGCCTCCAAGTGTATCCACAAGGCACGGCCCAGCAGTGACAGTCGAACCGCACGATAGGAGGTAGTGGTAAGCGTGGTCAAGACGGTCTGCGGCAGCAGCCTTTGCAGCAGCAGAGAGCTCACGAACCCAAGGATACCGAGCGAGACGGCCAGATACAGCTTCCAATCCACTCCGTAGTGCGTGTCCAATGTCCATACGAGATGCTCCACCGTCATCCACAGCGCATCGGCGCATGCCGCCGCACCGCCAACGGTTAAGACGAGGTAGAGACTGGCTTTTCCTATTCTCAAATGAGGCAACTGCTTCACCAGGTAATACACCCCCACACCGAAAAGAAACAGAATTCCGCACAAACCCGCAAGAAACGCCTGAAAGAAGGAGGAGTGACGAGCGAGAAGCGGGGCTTGAACCCACGTGAGCGCAAGATACGCGGCGAACAGGCCAAGCACCATCCGGTCGAGCTCCAGCACCTCCGTGTACCGGACCGAGAAATCTGAACGGCTCACGGAAGAGCTCATTCTGTTCTTCGTCTCCTGTGTCGGGGCAATTGAAACGCACACAGAGCGAGTCGCGGGCATAGAGGCATCCCAACGGAAGACATATCGTGTTTGTGCCGGGCCCCAACCAGACCCTGCATCATCACCCAGGGTCTGGTTGCGGAGGTAAGACGACCCCCTGTCATGAAAGGGCTCAAAAGAGGAGATTACGGAGTGCTGTGTGGTGGTAAAAACAGTGGAACCACCTATAACAGCCAGCTTCGAGCGCTTGCTTTTTCGGCGCTGCTGTATGGAGGACAACGGGCCGAGTTGAATAGCAGAGAATTCGGCAAACTTCTTTGCCGCGACCTGCGAGGCAGACAGCGAAAAGCCTCCATTACCACCGGACCCCAAAATGCCACGAGTAGGGAGCAGAAAGGACAGAAACTCGTTGTCGCTGGCGCTGTGGTCTCCCGGATCCCCGTAGAGGAGGGCGGATAAAAACCGAAAAGGGAACAAGACACTGGCGATCACTGCAGCGCTCACCGCCGAGTACGCAGTGGGGACGGGTGCCGTGGAGCTCCGGCGGTGAAGTGCTTCACTAGTCTCCTCTCGATCCAGACCGAAGAGCTCCGCAACGAAGCGATCCTCATCCGGGAACTCGTCTGCATCACTATTTTCGTTGTTCTCTTCCGCATTCCGCTCACTGCCGCGGCCCCCTGGTACCGGGCGAGCCGTATTCCCAACTGTGCGATGGTTGAGGAACACAATAGGGTCTCTTAAAAAGTGCTCCTGCGCGGTGTGTATGGCGGAGGAGTCGCAGACGAGCTCTTCTTCATCCGTCCACAGGCCAGTGTGGTCCGGTCGACTCTTCGCCACTGGAGGATACGAGAGCAGGTGCAGCACCCGCTCCCGTCCTTCGTACAGCAGGTCCGCCCCTCCAGGGGGTGTCCCAGAGCCCATCCCACTGCGCCACTCTCGGACGGTGAACTCGACGCGGACATTGCGGCGCTGCCAGAAGCGCCTCCACCGGCCCGTGGCGCCGAGGAAGACGTACCGCCCGACGCCGTCTAGCAGCACGTGCTCCACCGCGTAGTGGTAAGCGTAGTACCAAACCCGCCGGCTGAGTGAGGAGGAGGGAAACGGTTGAGGCTCGAACACCCTCTTTTGTGGATCATCTCGCCACAACCGTGAGCTGCTGGTGTGGCCCCCAAAAGGCCACCAACGACGCAGTGCTACCGTCCGGCCGGTGGGGACGCCGTGCAGCCGCTCCGACCGCACCACCGCGAGAGGAGTGCGGTCATTCCTCCCGCCCACCGTTACGTTGACGATGCGGTCAAAGATGGGGGTGGGGGGTCCCGCAGAAGTGGTCTCGCGACGGAACAAGATGAGCTGCAGTGTCTCCGCGCCGGTTCTGCCCTCCCCCCTGTCGAGCACACACTGCGACGGTGATGCTGCGGGCGAAACATCCGGGTGCACCACCCGGTACAAGTAAGTGAAGTTTCGAAAATAGAACAGTGTCTTGTCTCGAAGAGGACTCTGCAGGTCGGGGGTGGGAGGGCCCACGAGGAGAGTGAGGTGACCCGCATTCGGCGGAAAACCGCAGGTCATGTCAAATTTCCCGGTGCGCTCGAGCAAGGCATCACGCGACGCGGTGAAGAGTCCTGGCGAAGGGATGTCCTCCGAATAGTCCAGAAAACTGTCGCCTGCACTTAGCCCGGAGGACATCCAAAAGTAAGAGCGATCGGAATCTCCTTCTCGGGACGCAGGCTCGAGAGCACAGTATACGCTGTGCTCGGCTTGCCGATACGGCTGCACTGCCAGGGCAGAAGTCCACTGTGGCATCCACAACGCGCCGCACAGCAGGAGGCACACGAGCCACCGACACTCCAGCTCTACACTAAAGTGACGCGAATATTCTGGCATTGAAAGTCTGAGTGAAGGGATTTTCTGTACAACCTAAGGAGCTTTGAGTGTAATCTAGGAAGTGGAAGGGAGAAGCGAAAGCGAAATACGATAAATGAGAAGTCGAAACACGGTTCATGAAATGGTCGAAACTTCAGATGGACAGGAAGATCATTGTACGGACGACACCAAGTAAGTGTAATCGGTGTTCTTTGTGGATGTAATCGCTGAAGGTTTCAGAAGAATTACACAAAATAATAGCGTGAAAAAATAATATTTTTTTTTTTTTTTGGAGAGTGGAACGAGAAAATAAAAGTAAAACGGTAGAGCCGTCATGATCATGAAACGACACGAGAAAACCTCTACTTTACTCTATTCGCTGTCGCACTACTGTACTCATGCCTGGCCTACTGTGTTGGCTTTTATACCGAGAATTTCATCTGGAGTCGGAGAGAAGACAACTCGCAGCTCGGATTCTACGGTTCCGGAAGGATCTTCTTCTTTTCTTTGAAATAATAATAATAATAATTCAAAAAGAACTGTATGCCAAATTTTTTTTGTTGTGAGTTTTTTTTTTTTTACCCAGTCAAAAAAAAAAAAAAGGCTTCTGCTGCATTATTATTTCCGTTGGTAGGTTATTATTTTTTTTTGTTCTCTTTTTTTACTTGTAGTTCTCTATTGCTTCATGTCATTTTGCTGCTGTTGACCAGTGACAGATGCCATAAAGAACCAAATCGAGCAGAAAATGATGGCTTTCTGTTTCCTATTGTTCTGTTTCACAATATTCATCAATTTTTCTTTGGTTTGGCACATCTGTCACTAAAACATTCCAACATTCCTTCATGCATGGATGGAGGTCTAAATATATATTTATTTTTAAAAGCAAAAATAAATATACTATAATAATATAATAATAATAGTTGAGAAGAAAAAAAAAAAGTGTGCTGTGCCGCACACCGTTTCACAAAGGAGGCACAAGGAGCATTTGACGGCTTCCAGTGCGAAATCTGCTCTCGTTGAGCGACATCAATAAAATCTAAACGCACGACGACAGCCGTCGGCCACACAATCCGTTTACCTTCTCTGTCCCGTTTTCTTCTCTACTGTCAGTTGCGAATTTATAAATCGAGAAAGAGAAAAAAAAAAAAAAAAGCATGACCTCGAAGGGAATGAACGTGTCATGGTTTAGATTCTTCCCAATTACATTTTCACAAATTCGCTGAAACAGAAAAAAAAAGAAAAACAATAGCGAACAAATCAGATAAAATCCACATTATAATAAGGTTAAGAAGGTATATATCTCTTCACTTTTCTACGAAGACCCAAGAAAGAAACCAGTACAGAAATATCAATTTATCGTGAATATCCAAAAAACTACCCCAAAAAAGAAATATGGCATCCCAGAGCGGCTTCTTGGCGCCACTGCTACATCAACGCCGTAGAGTCCCCAAAGCTGGCTCGCTCCAGAATACCTCGTCGTTTCTGCTCCATGCCCTTGAGCAGCTCGCGTCGCACGGTGAGACACACGATGTCCTTGGGAACGAGGTAGCTGCGCCACTCCTCCTCGCCGCCTTGTAAGTGGAGGTGGCTGATGGTGGACAGCGGCACCAACGACGAGCTTCGGGGTGAGGCACGTGGCGTCACCGCCTCCACGCGCTGCTGCGTGGCCCACTGACTGAAGGCACGCGGCATCACTGGGGCGAGCAGGTCGCAGCGCAGTGGCGAGAGCGAAGGGGCGTCCAACGACTGCGTGGCGCCGAGGAGGGGCGGCAGCGGCTCCTCGTCCTCGTTGGTCTCCTCATTCTCCCTGTTGCGGTAGCGCAGGAGCAGCTCGACCCACTGTGCCGCACGGTCCGGCTGCTCGTACAGCGGTGTACCACGAGGGTCCTCAGCGTCCATGTCGGTCGCATTGCAGCGCGGCGTGGTGAGGTTAAAGCGCGTGGGCGGTGCAACGGGGGTTCGCGGGTTGGGGCTGCTGCCGCGCTCGAGCTTGACGGCCAGCGGCGGCTTCAGCTGCTTGTCGTACAAGGACGCTAGCGAGACGGCGGACGTCAACACCGCAGAACGGTGCGTCGGCGTGGCAGTGCGGGTGGAGGAAGCGCTCATCGACCGCCAGTGGGGCATCTGAAGCGGGGAGTTACCCTCAGTGTCGTCGTCCCGGGCGAGGGAGAGAGAAAGCCTCGGGTCGCGCGGCCTGCCGGACTCGGTACTGCTGCCACCGCGGGGAGACACCGGCACAGCGGAGGACGTGGCAAAGATGCGGGGTCGGTGCAGCGGACCAGTGGTCCAGTCGGCACTGAGGGACAACACAGCGTGGTGCGTGTCGTCGAGATTGTAGACCTCGCCTGAAAAGGAAGAGGGCACGTACGGCATCGTCTGCATGCGTGTCAGCGCGCGGTAGCCCGGACAGCAGGTGGAGTTGAGCGCGTCGCTCTCTTGCTCGGCGTCGCTCTCCTCCCCCAGCGCACCCTGCAGCGGCTCTTCGCTGGCATCCCTGGAGAAGTTCATGTCTGTCCTCAGCGAGGCAATGTCATCAATGTCCACGTGCTCTCCCACAGTCTCAGCGCTCGTGGTACGGATCACGGGCACCTGCTCCTCATCGTCACTCTCGTCGGTACCCGCGTCGACGTCTCCGTCCACGTTCACCAGATGAGAGACGCCGCCGGTGGAAGGACTGCAGCACCAGAGATAGGAGCGCCGGGAGTGTCCGGGCGGTGGGCGAGTGCCGGTGCCGGCGGTGGGGGTGCCGTGGAGGGCGTCGACCAGGTCCAGCAGGGAAGGACCACAGGGGGAGACGGGTGACAGCATCTCCGGCAGGGCTGCTGAGGTAAAGGTGCTCGCCCGGGTAGCGGTGAGGGGCCCCGCAACGGAGTGCTGGTAGGAGGAACCCCTGCTGCTTCGCGTCATCTTGTAGGCGCCGCTCAAGGGCCCTCCGACGTCCCCCCTCGCAGGGCTGCCCACAGAGGGCGAGGCAGTGCTCGAGGCGTCGTCCCCGGCGATGAGGACGGCTTGGCGCGGCGGGTAGCGATACGGTGGCGGTGGCGGCATCGCGAGCGGATCCGGCGCGGCTCGGACGGTGCCGCGGCGGTACAACGGCTGCGACGGCCCTTTGGAGGCGGTGGTCGCCTGTGGAGCGCTGCGGAAGTGTGTGGGCGGGTGCGGTGGCTCTGGGTCGGGAGAGCATCGAGAGATGAGCCTGCCGCCTTTGGGGCCCGCCGAGAACCTGCCACGGCCACGACCACGAACGGCGTAAGAACAGCAGCTGGGCATCCCAGAGGCACTGGGGTCTAGGTGAAGGACTGGTCCCATTGGTGTCCTTGGCACGGATTGAATTACAAAAAGAAGTGTAGTAATAGTAATAGTAATAGTAACAGTATATATTTATTTTGTACCGTCTCTCGATCTATTATTTTCTTATTTCTCTTTCTCTCTCGCTCTGAACTAACAGATTTCGATGATATCAAAAAATTAAATGATAGCCAAAAAAAATCAAAAAACTTTCGCTGGGTCAGCCGTACCTGTATTTCTATTCGTTGCAATAACGGTGCGCTGTATTCCCCAGAAAATCGTCGTTGTCCCCTTCTCTATTAGGGTTACCCTTTCTTTGAGGGCAACAACTATTGATTCTTCACAAAAGAGAGATGTCAGGATAGCACCTTTACTCGGTACGACAGCTGCTCCGATGAGCAAGCAAAATCAGGTAAATCTAACGAAAAGAAGAAAAGCCAAATGTCTATATAGATATGTGTGTGTGTGCAGTTACTGGTCTCAGCGTACGGAAGGTTACACTTTAATAGAACGCCGAGTGTCTTCGGTGTCCCCTTTTATTTCTATCCTTCTCAGCAGCACAAACAACACAAAAAACAGGAAAAGTAATAATTATTCTTTAATTGATTTCTTTTTTTTTTTCTCTCACAATTTTTCCAGAAAGAGATAATCCTTAAAGCAATTAAATAAAAATATAGATGGAAATAGTACTACAGAAAAAATAGTGAGGAATTAGCCAATACAATTAAAAAAGGAAAAAAATGAAAAATAGTCTGTGAAGTTCTTCACTTCTGACGACTCGAACACTTGAGAACGAAAAAGAAATCAACTCGTGGGAAACGGGACTCTATAAAGATCTAGAGAGAGTGCGTCTCCTTCCTTGTCCCTGGGTTATCGTTGTTATTTACTTCTTTTTTTGAAGATATCCAAGTGTAGTAAAACAAAAAAAAGAAGCTGAGATGAAATCAGACAAAAAATATTTTGTCAAACAGACAAAGCACTCAAAAAATCAAAAAGGAAAAACAAAACAAAAAAAAGAAATACCGTATTCAAAATGAGGACTGGAACAGGTAGAGGATTGGAGGGTCTCTTTAAGAAATTTTTTCACACACTGTGAAAGTACAGGGGCAATAAAATAAACCAAAAAAGTAAAATTAAGAAAGGGGAATAGAAGACGTTTGAGATGTGCGCTGTGTCTCGAACACAACAAAAGAAGGGAAAACAGCTATAGACGTTAATGTCGTGTCGTGATAAAAGGATGTTTGTGTGTATAATGCACCGCACACACAAATCCGAAATGACAGCAAAAGGGGCTCTGAATTCGACCGCAGATGAAACGGTATGAGACAAAGAAAAGGGTCGGGAAGAGCAGCACTGTTTCAAAAGGAGATAAATTTATAGAAGCGTCAAGCAAATATCAAAGCTGGAACAAGCACTAATGCTGTAATTTTACAAAAAAAAAAAATACAAGAATATATATCTATATCTATATGATAGGTTCAACACAGAAGTTCTCAGTAAGTGCTGCAAATACCCAAGTAGCCTCTTCTGGTCCGGTTTACCTTGAAGTTTGCACTCGAGTGGTGCCTATTCTTTTCGTTTTTCCCTCTTCCGATGGAGGAAGAGAGTTAATTTCTAATCGTACAGCCTCTGCAGGATTTTGGATTATTCTTCTTCAGCTTACTTGAGTGTGTAAACACCAGAGTTTAATAGGTAGGACCTTTTTCGTCTCTTCAAAAAAAAAAAAAAAAGCAATTAAATAAACAATTAAGAAAAGAAGTATAACCTCTACAGATGAAAAAATATTCCTTTTTTTGGCCTTAATTGTTTCTTTTTTTGCTTTCACTCTTCTATAGGGTTCTTCCCTCTGTTTTGTCAGTGTGGGCAAACGAGAAGAAAAGGGTAATTCTATCGCCAGCATACAAAGTAGAGCAGAATAAAATCGTATGCCGGAGAGAGCTTGTGAATAAAAAGCGTTGTGCGACAGACGAAGTTACTTCAATTCTATGTAGGTATCTTCGAAAAAACGATGTTCTCCTTCGGAATGTATCCTAACGGTAACGACGCCGACGCGGTTTCTTCTATTATCTATCAATCAGGCGTAAAGGAAATAAACAAAACGGATCAATAAACAGATGTCAATAGATGAACAACTATAAAAAATATAAAAAAAAGAATAAAATGAGTCTAGAGGTATGGAAATACAGTATAAAATATTTTAAAGAAAATATTGGAGTTTCGGAGTTTGCTGTGCAGAGACGTTTCTTTCTATTTTAGGTAGAACTCCCTTGCTGTGGAGTATCCCTTCTCTCGTGCTCTTCCAATTCCGAGATGAGTGCGGAGAGCGGCACCGCTATCGCTGTTCGGTCAGATGGAATTCAAGGCGCAGTTTTCAATAGCGTGATGTCTCGTCTCCGAATCAGATTCGCTTGGAAATGGTATCACTTCGGCTTCAGCGAGCGAAGGAGGGAAGCGGTGGCGGTCGTCACAGAGAAGGCGTCTTGCAGCTCGACAACACTGTCGCACACGAACCAAAGAAGGAGGATAAACCTGAGAGGCAAAGCTCAAGAACGAAAAAACTATATCCAATATTTTTCTATATATTGGATGTTTAATGATTCTGAAAGTAAGTGAAATGAATCTCAAAGGCTTTCTATTGTCCTCGACACGATTCGGTTCTTATTTTGTGAGACGGTTGTTTCAACACTGTTTCTAAACGAATATTTTGAAAAAGTGGGGATTAACTGCTATGAGACGCTCTCGGTCTACACACATAGAAAACAATAAGAAAAAAAAAAAAAAAAAGGACCAGTTGAATCAAATACGGCGAAAAGGCAGATAGAAAGAAGGCGACGCAACGTTCAAGATGGCAACCGTTAGCTCTGCGACAACTTCAAAGACAAAAGAGATAAATAAATGACAACCCCTACTTTTTTTTTTTCTTTCCGTTTCTTCGCTATCCTATCCATAGAGGTGTCGTCGTGTGTTTCTGCCTCCTTCATTTTTCGCTGTCAAAGACGATCGCTTCCACTCGAAGAATTTCAAAGCTCTTCGAACCGCATCGCGTTTCGACACGGGTGGCGTTCCATTCCGTGAGCGGGGGGGACTGGAACGTCGAGCAGCTGGCCGTGGCACCACGGGAGAGCGAGGCGTCCAGGTAGAGGGCAGACCCGCTGCTCTCTGAGCTGCCGCCGCCAATCATTACGGAAGTACGTCGGCAGTTGAGAAACTGCGTGTTCGCCCCGGACGCGCGGAAGAGCTCCAACGCCGGCGCGGGGACGCTCGCCATGTCTCGCTGACCCGGCAGCAGCACCTGAAAGACAAAAGAGTCGCTGCTTCCGTAGTACCGTCGGGTGTCACAGAGGAGTAGGTCCGAGAGATAAGCCCCAACGATCAGACGATTGGGGGTGCACAGCACACCGCTGCGGACTGCGGGACGAGCGGCGATGCCCTCTCGCGCGAGATCCTCGGCACGGGCCCACGCCGCCGCCGTCCGGACCCCCTCCCCGTCGCGGTCAAAGCTCTCCGTGAAGGACGGCATCACCTCGACCAGCAGCAGCATCGGTGTGTGGGTCGGTACGGCCGCGTGGAGCCCCTCCGCTGCGAACGGGCCCCTACACCGGGCAGCCGACTCCGCTGCACAGCACTGGTAGAGTGTCTGCAGGCTCAGACCGTGTGTCGAGGAGTTGTACATCATCTTCCAGTGGACAAATTGAGAGCTAAACGGGAGCGCATCGTGCAGTGCGTGGCGAGCCGGGCCGTCCAGCACGGAGAGTGCAGGAGGGCCCCCGCCAGACGCCATGCTCGGACTCCTCTGCACGACGGTGTCCAAGAGCGAGACCCCTGACTCGGCCGCCACACATTGCTGTCGGTAGCGATCGTCGAGCTCGGCCTGGCGCTGGGAGAGTTCGGCCGCCGTCCGCTTCATGTTCGCCTCGGTTTCGATGGTGGCGGTAGTGAAGGCGGTGATGTCCAGTCGGATCTCCGGCAAAAAGAAGGGCGGCAGGTCCCACATCACTGACACCACTGTCGTGCTGGGCAAATGGCTCGGGTCTGCCGCCGCGGGGTGCTCCTGCACTAACAAATGGCTGCTGGTATCGTCCTTCGCCCCGCCTTCCTTCCCAGAGAAGACAATGCGGCGTCGTGGACTCGACGCGAGTAGGGGACTCTCCCTCCCCCTCCCCTCCATGGCCGCATGGCTCGACTCCAGAGCAGCGGGCTGACCTTCGGCGTTTGTGCCTTCTGCCAGAAGTCGGCGGTGAGACGCGCTCGCCACGCGCTCCCCCTCCTCCACCTCGAAGACCCCTTTCAGCGCACGCGTGTAGAAGTGCTGCACGTGGTGACGATGCTGCGAAACCCACTGCCGCCACCACGCCTCGCCGTCCGTCTGGAGCTTCTGAATGCGCTGAGGGAGGAGGTAGATCGCCTTGTTCAACTCGCTCGTTACAGTCCGGAGTGTCTGGACAGGAATGGGCTCCAGAAGACCGGCCTGTAACGCGCTCGGATTTGGCCCAGCAGGTCGGGGGTTCACCACGGTGAGGACATCCTCACCATCAATCATGTGATGCAAGAGCACCAGCAGGCGCAACGACAAGGTCCGCCGTTCAGAATCCGAGGCAGATGTCCCCGTAGCCGCGAAGGGTAGTGCCGGGGCGGAGGAGGGAGTGCGGGGAGATTCGACCCCAGTGCTCCTCGGGCTCGGGCTGCGGTGTTGCTCCCACTGCGCCTCCTCGCGTCGATCATTTTCTTCTTCGGGCAGCAGCGGGACCGCACCACGAGTCGGGAGCCACAAGCACACCAGTCGCTCTGCGGGAGGGGCGGTGGACGCTGACGACGATGCCGGGGACCGGCACGGGCGGGTCTCTTTCCGTAGCGCCGCACATGCAAAGGGTGCCATTGCCAGCGCTCGACGCTGCCGCGCCACTCGGCGTCGAGGTTCGGGTACGGCGTCATAGCTGCCACTGGACGCACTCGAGACGCTGGAGGTGGCCGAGCAGCTCATTCGATCCTCCTCGCAGGGGGGAGTAATCCAACGGCGGCCCCGTACGGTCAACCGCTGCTTGAGGGCCGTGGGGGAGGTCGTCTGGAGGGCCTTCGCCGCCGCCTCTTCCGTGCTGGCGTAACGCCACGTAAAGAGCCGATACGCCTCTTGCAGCTGTTCCGTGACGAGGCGGTCGCCAGGGGCAAGCACTGGGCGCCTCGCTCGGGCCGCATCTTCCGCCACCAGCTGTGAGGTCTTCTGTACAGACGACGTGGGCGGACTCGCACCGGTGATGGCGGACACGAAGCTCTTGAGGCCCCCCAGCACACCGCCACCCCTCTCAATGGCCCCGGCTGTCGCAGGTGCCCCTTCTGAGATCCCTGACGGAGGAGCGGAAGCTGTTGTGGACCGCTCTCGCTGCAGGCCAGCCGCGCCGATGATAGGCCGGTACCGCCAGCCGTCTGCGTCGGAGAGGGGGTTGCGAGTGGAGTGGCCCCGCAGTCCTGAGGCGTGCGGCGCACTCCCGCGCACCAGCGATGTGCTGACGAGCGGTCCGCTTGGCACAACAGAAGTCACCGGCGCCACCGCCGCCTCTGCGCTGGCAGGACCCACGGGGCAGGACGAGGCCCTCTTGCTGGGTGTGTGGGGGAGAGCAGCACTCGCCCGGTGGGAGGGCACGGCGGGGCCTGCCGCGGTCTGACGCTCGAGGATAAAGCAGGAGAGGAGGGAATGGAAGTTCACTTCCTCTCCTGCAGCAACCCCGTGATAGATTCGACTGCTCTGGTACGACGAGGCAAAGTGAAGTGCAATTTGTAGCACATTGGCTCCCAATACATACGGCAGCCGTGAGTCTACGAGTTCCGACGCCGCAGATGTCGTGGTGGCCTTGGGGCAGCTGACGCGTCGGGACAGGGGGGAGGAGGAACTGTGCTCTGTAAACGGAGCGGGATAACTCGCAGACGGTAAACCAACTTCGCGGAGTTCATAAACACTCTGGCATTTGCGCCCGCTCACCAGACGAATCAACTCACTGCACGCACTGCATACAGAATCGTGCTCCAAGCTCTTCCCGTAGTTATCGGGACGATGCGCTGGAGAAGCAGGATTTCCCGCAGCAGTGTTGAGAGAGGCATGTGATCCATCGACTTCGCGGCTAGCCGGTAGCATGGACGTGAAGATGCCGTCCTGAATGAGCCGATGGCGGAAGAGGTACCTGGCGCGGCGAGAAAGAGCAAACTCCACCACGATATGCAGCAGAATCAGGGTCTGCGCCACGGTGTCCGCCTGTCGGTCCCCCGCCCGCCTCCAGTCCGCTGCTTCCTCACGCTCCAGCTCCTCCATCATGTGCGGCGGTATCACCGTAGAAGAGAGATCTGCCTGAGCGGCAGCTCGTTGAGCGACGGCACGGCTCCTAGCCGAGTGCAATCGTTTTATTGTAATGGTCAAGTACTCTTCTTGTCGCTGAAGCGCGTTGTGGAGATGGTGTAACAGAGCAACGACATCGCTGAAGGATTCACCGGCGCTGACGATGAGCCGACACAAGTCTCGCATCGAGGATATACGATGCAGCAACCGACGTGTGTGCGCGACACCCGACAGCGGCCACGGGGAAGTGGCAGTGAACGCGACAGGCGACGGCTTTCCGTCCGTCCATCGCACGGGAAGCGATCTGCCGAGCAGACCGCGCCACGAGAGAATGCTCGCTGTTTCAATGTTCTCCTCCGCAGGATCTCTCTCGGGCTCCTCGGCTAGCGAGTCTGAAAGAGAGCCTTCCGCCTCGTCCTTCGCACCCGTACGGTCGTTGGCTAGTGTGGAGTGGAGGAAGGCTTGCCGCACAGGAGCCCCGGCGCCACGCGGCCGCTCCTTCTCACCCATCTCCTGCAGCCTTTCCCAGATCTCCTCTGTGCGAATGCTCTGCAGCCACCGACCGCACTCCTCCACCTGGCCGTCCGACCACAGCAGCGCGGCGATGTTCCATCGCAACGACGCAAAAAAGACGCGTAGGGAGAAACCGGGCGACGGCGGCAGGGAACAACTCTCGGGAATACCGTACGAGCCAAGGCTGGGAGACGTCAGCGGAAGACCGAGTGGGCTGTGCAGTGTCGGTGACACGGCCGGCAGACTTCGAAACGGAGAGCACGGAAAGTCTAGCGTCGAAGGATTGGGTGTGGAATGGAAGCGAAGCAACGGGTTGACCCCCCGCAGCCACTGCTTCTGAGCCTCGATATCCGTCGGCACTAAAGAGGTATCCGAAGCCCCGAACCCGAGCGCTGGGCAGAAGCTGTTGGGGCTGGCAGTACTCCAGGTTCCAACGGTGTATCCCGTCGCAGGGCTGCACGGGTGTTCTAGCCCCAAAGAGGCGAGAGCGGACTCTAAATCCGCCTCGAGGCCGCTCCTCCGAGCCACCGATGCGATGGGCAGCGCCTCCGTGTTCAGCTTTGCGAAGAGGCTGCACAACCAGCGCACTTTTCGTTCTGCGTCCTCGGATCCCGTGTGCCCTTGCCATACAGACGTGGGGCTCGCTTTCGAATCGCCAGCACCGGCGCTGGGGAACACTAAGTGACTGCTGGCGGCCAGTGGGAAGGGCAGCGCGGCAGCAGGCACACCACTGGCCGCATTGGCCACTATCGGCATCGTCTCGCCTCCCGCGTTGACGTCTTTCATGGCGACGGCATCCAGAAAGCACATCTCTTCCCTGTAGTCCTCCTCTTCTAGTCCAGGAGGGAGCAGTGTCATGTCGATCAACACAGGGCTCGTCGCTGTCGAGCTGACATCTGCGATGGGAGAGACGCCTGAGGCAGCTGCTTTCAACGTCCCACCAAGCCGAGGAAACAAGTGGGCCCCCGCATCGCTCTGATGTTTGCTCTGATCCTCCAGCTGCAGACTGCGTTCCTTCTCGTATACCTCGAGTGCCTCCCGAACGAGTTGTTCAATGATCTCACACTTCTTCCCGAGCACCTGAACGATGAGCGTGTAATGCGTCACCGCTCTCGACCGCTGCTGTGGAAGGGTCCATGACGACGACGACAGCATGGAGTGGCTTCGAGGAGCCAGGCTGCAAGACAGCACATCGGACGAGGTGGCGGCGTTCGCACACTCCACGGCAATGCCCAACGCCCGCTGTAGTATTTGAATGTCACTCCATACCACACGTGGGTGTTCAACTCGATCTGCTCCTCCACCCGGATCTAGTGGCTTATCCTCGTTCTCTGCACATGGAATGGAGTTACCCCGCATCTCCACTAAAGTCTTCTGTGATTCACCCAAGTCTGAGATCAAAGTAGTCTCAAACGGTTTTTTCAGGGTAGCACGGAAAGAATATTTTTTTCACAACAGGACGGAGGCTGTACGCTAGAAATGAAAAAGTACAAAAAAAATCCTTTTAAAAAAATATAATATGTGTTTCTAGGAGAAAATGAAAAATAGAGATCACGTCAATTGTCTCCAATGAAATACTAATAGAAAATCTGTCCTCTTTCAAAGAGGATATTATCTTCCTGTAGCATAAAACGCACAGGTTGTTATAGATGGATAATGCTTGAGAAGCTATAAGAAAGAATAAAAAAAGAAATACTTCCATCATAAATTTTAAAAAAAGGAAGAAAGATAAATTTCTACAGTACGAGGGCGTTGGGGTTACCAAGCAGAGCACATTGCCATTTATCTCATTGGTATTATTCCATTACGTAGATTTAACTTTAAAAAATGAAATCAGGAATATCACCAACGCTCTTAGTCGAAGAGACCAAAGCCGATGTCGTCGTCGGACTCCTCCTCCTGCTTCTTGTCCTCCTTCTTGCCACCAGCGGGTGCAGCGGGGGCACCACCTGCAGGGGCAGCGGGGGCAGCAGTCGGGGCAGCGGCAGCAGCGACGGCCATCAGATCACCAATCGACTTCTTCTGCAGGAAGCGGGAAAAGATGATGGGCAGGGTCGGGCGTACCTCCACGCCAGCCGCAGCCACGGCAGCAGCGATGTTCTCCGCGGTGGGGGCGGCGCCGGCGTCGTTGAGCATCAGGGCCGCGTACGTGCAGGCCAGAGTCTCGTTTTGGGAGCTCATGATCCTTCAATTTGAGAGGTAAACTTTGGGGAAAACCCTCGTGCAACAGAACAAAAAAAAAAAAAAAAGTTGAAATGAAAAGGTTGCGAACTTGCATGAGTCATAAATTATGCACTGTTGCCATCATTCAGCGCTGATTTTACTTTTATCTTGAGTTTAAAAGTTTTTTAAAAAATCAATTTAAAGCTAGTGATCTTTGTAAGTAACTCCTTCCAACAGTGTCTCTTCAGTGAAACAAAAGCAAGCAAGAGACCCACCGATACCACACCAACACTCTTAGTCGAAGAGACCAAAGCCGATGTCGTCGTCGGACTCCTCCTCCTGCTTCTTGTCCTCCTTCTTGCCACCAGCGGGTGCAGCGGGGGCACCACCTGCAGGGGCAGCGGGGGCAGCAGTCGGGGCAGCGGCAGCAGCGACGGCCATCAGATCACCAATCGACTTCTTCTGCAGGAAGCGGGAAAAGATGATGGGCAGGGTCGGGCGTACCTCCACGCCAGCCGCAGCCACGGCAGCAGCGATGTTCTCCGCGGTGGGGGCGGCGCCGGCGTCGTTGAGCATCAGGGCCGCGTACGTGCAGGCCAGAGTCTCGTTTTGGGAGCTCATTGGAAGAATGAACTTGAACCTACAGAAAGAAAGAAGAGTAAGTTTTTATGTGTTTAAAGAAGTAGAGGGGGTGGGGTGGGGGGAAGAGGATACAACGCACTTCACACAGAGGGGAAACGCAACACCTGAAATGGAATTCACTTTACGTTACTGCTCGAAATGCGATAAAGTTAGATTCTGTATTTCTGTTCAAAGCACAACAGCAAGTTCACTTCAAAAAAAAAAAAAAAAAAGGATGCTGTTATTATCATTACTATTTCATT
The DNA here is from genome assembly GCA_030849815.1 of Vickermania spadyakhi. NCBI lineage: Eukaryota > Euglenozoa > Kinetoplastea > Trypanosomatida > Trypanosomatidae > Vickermania > Vickermania spadyakhi. Next base: position 54,968 of record JASAOA010001839.1, read on the forward strand.
ATTATTTTTAGAGCGAACCCAATAGAGAGTCTTCAGCACTGCCACCTTCAAATACCGCCGCACTAGTGATGGGTCGAAATAGTATGAGAGACTGCAAAAACAGTGTACTCGAAGACTTGTACTTCACCTGTTGTGTTCCCCATTTATAGACGTATCTAATAGAATCACAAAAACACAAATACAAAAAAAAAAAATAATAACAAAAGTAATAATAATAATAATAGGAGTACAGCGAACAATTTAGAAAAAAATATTAATAGTAAATAATATAAAAGAAATGCAGTGACAACTTGTAATGGTGAGTTACCCTTGATAGCGAAGCATTGGCCAAGCTAGCCCTGGTCGTGCTTGTACAAAAGAGTTCCAACTCCAGTCAAAAAGAACTGTGCATCAATCACAGTACAAAAGAATATAAGGAAACGGAACCAAAAGAGAAATAATGCTTTATATGAGAAAAAGAGGGGTAGTAACTAGCGTTACTCAACAACAAGAAAATGAGAATAAAACAACAAAATAAGATTAAAAACAATATTAATAATAAACAACGGAAAAGAAAAGAAGAAATAAATATAAATACAAAATGTATATTGATAGTACTTTTTCAGACTAGAATTCTGTGTTGATATCTGTAGAAAAGTCAAAAACGTTTCTCGAAGTTGTTCGGTTTGAAAGAAACAATTAAGTGTGAAAGCTTCGTGTGGACTCGAGAGTTCTTCATCCGCTGAGATGAAGAACCAAGTCTTGTGTTTTATCAAGTGGTGTGATGTCTGTTTTTTTCAAGTCGAAGCTTTCATGCGTTTCCACGAGCTCACTGCTGAGCGTTAGTGACGACGCTCTTCCTCCAGGTTCTGCAAGGTACGAAGGCAAACTTCTTCAGGTTTTTGAGAGCTCTTCTCACTCTCTGAAAAACTTTTTGAGTCTTCGAGCGAGCATTGAAGCGTAATCCCTGTGTCACTTGAACCGTCGAGTTCAGCGTCCTCCATCGCACCAAACGCTGTGCGTTGCAGAATATTTTGTATGTTCGAATCGTCCTCGTGGTCGAATGTTGCTCTTTCGGCGTCGGTGTGAGCGTACCCACGCAGCCAGGCGTCCTCGCCGTACAGGGGACACCGCAGCGGAGAAACCCCGCGGAACTGCAGTGACGTTGTGCTGAGTTGCTGTTGCATCGACTGAATCCAGAGAAACTGCGTCGCCATGCCTCGCTCCAGGCAATGACGGGGGGAGGGCCGCTCCCCCGCCCCCACCTTCTGCTCCAGGTCCCCAATGAGCTGCAGCACCACCCCGCGGAGGTGCTGGAGGTCGTGATGGTGGAGAGCGTCCGCGCTGGCGGTCTGGCAGAAAAAGTCTTCGTACGGGAATTCCTCGTCCTCTTCCGTGGAATCTCGAAAGAGGGACGCATCCACCGCCGCGAGTGTCCCCACAGATAGCGAGGGGGCCACAGACGACACCGCGGAGCTGCACGCGTGGGTGCGCTCCGGCCTCCCGGAAGGTCGACCAGGCTGCCTACGGCTGTCCTTGCGCCGCCGGTGCTTCTCTCGCAGCACCGCAGCGCGCGTCTTCTCCAGCGTCAGCCAGACGCGAGAGAAGTACGCCATCGCGACCAGACAGACGGAAGCGGACGGGGTCCCCGTGGCGGAAGACAGGTGAGGATGGGCGGAGAGGTCCACCTCATGGGCAGCGAAGAAGGATAGCAGGGACTCCTTCCAGGTGTTCACACCGAGTCCGCCCGCGTTCGACCGGGAATGGGTGCACGAGATCCAAATGAGGACCGCAGAGACGAAGCGGAACCCGCGCATTTGGAGGAGTGACACCGCATCGCCGGCAAGAGAGTGCGAGGGGTCCTTCGGCAATCGTGTGAGACACATCTCCCACAGGTGCTGTACTTCGTTCGGCCACAGCAAGTCCTTCACCACGGTGGGCATCCAGCGCAGCAGAAACACAAAATCCCCAAAGGCGGTGAAGGCCGGATGCGCATCCGTTGGAGGTGCGTGGCTGGACTGGTAACCGCGCACGCCGGAGCCTTCGAGAAGGAAAGACATCAAAAGCTGAGTCGTGGTGTGGGCTACCGAGGCCGAAAGCGGTATCGTCAGCGTGGAAAAGAGGTTAAAGGAATCCTCACGGAGACGGGCCAACGACTGCGCGGTGGGGAGGACCCCCTCCTCAGCGAGTTGTGGGTGATGCAGAAGCGAGACCTTCATCCGACCCCCTCGCAGGGATGCCAGAGCCTGCCTCTGCCGCGGGACTTGCCCAGGCTGCCGGTTCCACCACAGACGCCAGCGGCTCATACGGGAGGTCCACGGGAGCACCGCGCCCCACCACCACGTCATGCGGCCACTGGGAGGGACTTCGAGGCCGAGGCAACTCGAGCAGTACTGCTCCTGGATGCGGTCGTAGACGTCTGGGGCGAGGCCTTGCAGCCATACCAGTGCGAAGTAGTGAATCAGATCCAGAAGCGACGCTGGGGCGTCGGCAGCACTCGCGTAGTTCACTTGAGCTGCCTCGGTGTCCGCCTTGCACTGTGCCGTGCTGGGCGGCAGTGCTAGAAACGGTAATTCCTCGGGCAGCAGGCCCGGACGAGGATCAGGGACGGCTGCGGAGCGCAAAGGGAACACCACCGCTTCTGCGCAGCGCAGGTATTTCGCCTTGGCCACTCGCAGCGCCTCTTGCCGCTTGCGTAAGGATTGGAGCGTCGCGTGGTGTTCCGGCTCCTCCATACCGTCACGGTCTCGCTTGCGCAGCCTCGCCGGGGAAGAAGGGATCTCCTCCAACTCCGATCCCAGAGAACGGCAACGCTCCTCCGTGGCGTGCTCCTCAGCGCACAAGACGGCAAACAGCGACGGAGAGGACGGAAATCGCTGGAGGTCGGCGATCCGCAGGCGCGACAACGGGCTGTCGCTGTTCGTGCTGGTGCAGCTGTGCAGGAAGACCTGCAGCATCTGTTCTTCCATCTCGGCAGTGAACAGCGGCGCCGAGAAGGACACAAACGCCTGAAGGGAGGTGGGAGGCGGGGGGGTGCTCGCCGCATTGTAGTCGCGGTCTGCCCGGAGGATACACGTCACCAGCTTCAGAGCGGCTTGGTGGACGGCGAATATGATTTGGCAGGAGTCCCGAAGGGGCGGTACCCAGCACGGGAAGCGGATGCTCATCCTCGTGTGAGGGGCGTCCGGCAGCTGGTGGGCAAACGCCGCTAGCCAAAAGGGGGCTACGGCAGCAGAAGCGTCTGGTTGGAGGAGGGAGATCAAGTAGTCTGAAACCTCGCGCGGCATGAAGAACCGCGGATGAGAGCATAAAGTTTTCTGAGTGAAGAAGAGGCGAGCCGCTGGCAGCGCCGCTTGGACAAGCGGTGCGTCGGACTCGCGGCACGCCGCTTTCGGATGAGTACATTCACTGCCGAGACGGGAGGGGGTCACGCCGTCGAGGCGCAGGGGTGTGGGAAGGAGGAGGGAGCGGCTGCGGTGCGAGCGAAACGCCGCGCCGCCGTCGTCGGAGCCGCGAGACGCCGAAGCCGAGGTGGAGGGCGTAAAAGGGAAGTGGGGGCGCACCGGGCTGGTAGAATCCTCCGTCACCGGAGGAGCAGGCGGGCGCTGTGCAATGGGGGAGTTCTCTGTAGAGTTCAATGCGCTCCGAGCCCGCTTACGTGTGGAAGGGTGCGTGTCCGACCAGTGCGCCACGGTGATGGGAGTGTGCATCGGGTCCACCACGACCACATCGTCAGCTTCGCCTGTCGCATAGAAAGCGTGTGGGTGCCCCAACCCGTGCTCGACCAGCGACTCCTCCATCACACCGCCGAGACGTGCCGCTCGCCTCGACAGCTCAGTGGAACTGTGCCGGAAGGCCGATGCCCGAACGCCAGGAGCGTCGGCCTCTGCCTCCGAGCGCGGCACGGCAATAGCAAGCCCCGCCACGGTGGCGACGGAATGCACCGCACCGTCTGCGGGGCCGCTCTCCAAGTAAATCTGAAGGGTGCGGTGAAGATGATGAGGTGCTTGGCTGGTGCACTGCCCAGCCGGTTTGGAGGAAGAGAAAGTGGGGGCTGGAGGGCGAGCGGGATGCCCAGCACCAGAGTCTATCGGCGGCTTGTGCACATCTGTGGTTCGACGAAGAGCGCTGAGCAACGGCATGAAAGAAAGTAACCGTAATTGTAGTAGTAGAAGGTTTTTGGTAGTGTCAAACAAATTTTGGGGGGCTCTAAATATGGACGAACCGATAAAAAGTAAAGAGAGCGAATATGATTATGGGAGAAAAAACTAATAAAATATTTCAATATTCTTTGACCTGAGAAATTAGTTTTAATGTACAATAAATGTAGATATAGATGTGGATATAAAAGTAAAGGAAATACCTTTTCCTGGCCGAACGAATTTTATGAAAAAGATAACGGACTTGACAGTCTATTCGTTTTAATTCACTTGCACTGCTGAAGTTGTACGGGCAGGGGTTGGGTTCTCTGTATAAATTCTGAAGATTTTACTGGATTTCTATGACTATGGAGAAATTTTAATTCAATTCAGTAGCAACACGCAAAAAATAAAAAACGAAGCGAGAAGGTATCTGTTCAAAATAAAGGTTAGAAAGGAGCTGGACAAGTGCAGTAAGTGCGGAAAAAGCAAAAAGGTACTCTGTTTTGTGAAGAACACAGGACTATCAGGAATACACGATAATACAGAGAAAAGTAGAGCTTTTAATGGTTCCAATAAAGATTGATGAGACCTTTCTTCAAAATAATAACTATATACTTAGATATAATCAACAGACTACGTCATACGAATAACAATAAGGGGAGGGAGAGCAAAAGTATACATCGCTAGTACAGTAGCACTGAGTACGCGTGTCTGCAATACTTGGTCCGCAAGCGGCAGCACTGAACACATTAGAGTTTTCTTGTCAATAGACTTCTATCCATCGTTTTATTACTGTTGTTCCTAGCTTTTCACAAGCGGATGCGTTAGGTGGAAGAATGAATGGAAACCTTCAATGCACACCAAGCAGACTTCGGAGGAGCACAACAGCGCTACGTAAAGCCGATCTGACACATAATAAAGGGAATGAACACCTTAAAAGCACATCAATACAAGAGCACCAAAACAAAAGAAAATATTTTGAATGCGTCGAAATGTTCAAAAGTATTTGCAAAAAGGAAAAACCTTTGAGGAAGTGTACACATGAAGATGCGGCACAGTGTGCTGCAGTGATCTTCAAATACTCACATCTCTACACATTAACTTCATCATCTTCTCTATAATATTGTATCTTTGCCTTCATTTCACGCTTTCCTGTTAGATGTTCGCTTCTTGTGCTGAAAGGACATTCCTTTAAAGATCAGGAAGTAAATGAATTATTTATCGCTACTATTATTAAGTTTTTATTTTTCTCACCACAAAATTCCATACGGATTCTATTGACCACAAAGAGTAGATTAGAGCAGGAGTAGTACCCCGCATTTATTACAAGCCAAGACAGCAATCCTTTGAGAAGAGAGAGTTACAGCTCGCCATACCTCTCTCTTCACGCATTAGCAGACGTCTGCTGCTTTCCATAATTTTATCATCTACGTGAATGCTCTCTCGCTGCTTCCTTCCTTTTATTTTCCTCTCTTCCGGTGTCCTACGTTCTTTTACTGGACTTCTTTTCTTTTTTTCCTAATAGGGAAAGGTAAAAGAGGTCAGCCATCGTCTTTGAAAGTCGTTAGCAAAGGATTGGTAAAGTAATTGTACGGAAGAGAGCAACAAACAAATATGCAGCAGGGGGCTAAACATCAATAAGTGGTACCAGACTAGCGCTGTAGAGAGGATGTCACTCAGCAAGTCGGAGCAGCGGCTTCGACGTGAGGAGGGAAGCAGAAGAGAACGGAGCTTTCTGCAGAGGAATCTTGTTGTTGTTCTACCCCATAGGAGGACGTTAGGGTCTCGGCTCCTGCCTTGGAAGGTGCGTGAATAGGTGACGACCTTCGCGATCGCTTCGTCATGGGATGCGGGGGCAGGGTAAGGGGTTTCTGGTGATTTGCCTCCATTTCTTTCTTCGCTTACTGCCCTAGCAATTCCTTTGAAACTACGACCGTGGTATTGGGACCACTGCCTTTCGCTTCAGAGATCGAGCAGCATTTGTGGAGCCAGTGTAATGGTTTTGACATGCGGCTGAGATTGAACCTAATCCGTGCATTAGCTGCGCCTTCTCTTACAGCCCCCAAAAGGCCCGTTTGGAGTCGGGATCAAAGGAAGTATCTCTCGGCCGAACTGGTTGGCGAGGAGCTCGGCGATCGAGGTGTACATCGCCGACGCGCCACACACAATTCCTACAACGCCGGCCGCCTTCGTTACCTTTGCATTTTCGGTGTAGTCTCCGATAGCTAGCAGCAAAAACAGGAAAATGAGCGTGCCAAAGACCACAGCCAGCGCCACGCTCTTGTACAGGGTACAGTAGAACATGGCCATAGTGAAGAAGCTCCATAACAACAGGTAGGTGGCGGTTAGCCCGCTGGCTGGGGGACCCGGAGCCACGCTGGCGCTGGCAGAGGTAGGGAGCATCCAGATGCAGACCAGTGTAAGCCAGAACGATCCGTACGACACGAAGGCGACGAAGCCGAAGTTGTTGTTATTGAAGTACTCCAGCACACCGCAGAGCAGCTGGGCAAAGCCCCCGAACGGGATCCCCATTGCGGGAAGAACAGAGCCGAGCTCGTACACACCAACATTGACTAGATTTAACAGCACCGTGGTCATGCCGAACGCCATCAGCCCAACAATGGCGGCGTGGTGTCCGTTTACGGTGTGGACACCGCCTGCATGTGTTGTAGCTTGATGCATCTGGCCCTCCTGAGGGTTAATGGTGATATGTATGGGGACATTGGACTGCAGCAGAGACTGGACCATGCGCTCAGCAATGAGCTGCTGCGTCTCCTCGCTCACTACCATGTGGGTGTCCTCGGGCGGCGGCGCATCCTTGTCGTAGGAGTCGTATTGGAATGGCGCGCGCTCCTCCATCGGCTTCGACGTAGTCACTGTGGGAGTGAGGGGGATGTAGTTGTTGTAGACCGCACACGGGTGCAGCGTCGGAGCGGAGCTGTGCTGCAGGGAGAAGGGGTTGGATGGCGGTACCGTTATCGTAGGCACACCTGCTTTAGAATGAGACGTTGTAAAGAAATAAGCGAAAAGCAATAAGATAATTATAATTATATTTCAAGTGGCGCTTAGTCCTCTTCTTCCGTTTAACTTATTTTTTTTTATGAAAAAAAAGAAAAGAAAAAATAATGAAGAGAACAACAGCGCTGAAAGCGACAGAAAAATGAAAAGGGGCCGTACGAAAGTCCTTAGCGAGAATTGAGATTTTCAGACAGCGAAACCAAATGAAAAGTAAAGAAAAGATGCGGAGAGACTAAATCAAAATAGGCCACGTCGGTGGATCAAACCAACAAAAAATAAAAAATGCATCTACAAAACTTTAAGTTATAAGTCAGCCGCCATACGTCCAATCCTATACGTCGATACAAACAGTCAAGGTATGCGACACCAGGAAAAGCGATGCAAACGACCGTTGAAAGTGGTATCCGTCGAAATGTTCTTGTTTCATCACGTGCACATTGCGCTATTAGAAAAATGGCCTAAAGGCACAAATTAAGAAAAATCGTATCTCAGGAAAGCGTGAGATACAAGAAAAGCGAATCCCGCATAGAGATCGATGTATCATCCTCCGCATTATATTCATTCCATTAAATCTTTATTTCTACATCAGATATTAGAGCATCTTTTGAGGAATACAGCTGCAATAACGATTTTACAAAAGAGAAAAAAAGGACTTCGAGATGGGAGATAGAGTGGAAGTACGAGAAAGCCACCTAATCTCCCCTCATATTCAGTTTAACAGCAGAAGCACGAATTCTTGAGGTGCATGGCCAATTGAGCCCTGCGAACGAATATATTGGGAATAACTCTCCATAGACAAAAATGGGCATCTCCAGAAAAAGATCTATGTTCACAGTGAAAAAACAACTTAAGAATAAAACGTACACGTACTGCCGGCTCGTTAATGAAGAAACAGGTTTTAAAAAACAAGATTGAGCATACAAAGCTCTCGCTGGTGTATTCGCTACGCCACGCATCACGGCGTCTACCCCTTCGCTTAGGGCTCGTCGAGCATGGAAACCCGTCAGAAAGCAGGGCCACTCATCCACTTACACTGAATCGACAGAGCGATCCCGCGAGTACTACACGCAATTAGAATTATTTGCAAGAGGTAATCGCAGCGAACGCATTCGGCAGTGGCTGGGTGGTCCCGGGACAGCAGACGAGGCCGTCGCTGCAGCTTGTGGAAAGGCATCCGAAGGAAGGGAAGTACCGGAGCAGGCAGACACCTCTTAGAGGAGTTTAATGGCCGGAAAGCTCTGCGTGAAAAGAGTTTTGATGGCTGCTAAGCGCACCCACGGGGTTTGATGATTTTGTTGTAGCCCACTGCAGGATGGGGCTCGTCAACCAAGCTGGATGACTTTGGAACAAGAATGGCCGACAACGAAACTAATCTCTCTCCATCTTGGTTTTATCTTCTTGAAATCACAACACGAGCAACACCTAGAGTGAAAGGAAAAAGAAGAAAACAGACGACACAGTAGCCTTTCCTCATCCGCTAAACAAAAACGTCAAGCAAATCCCACCACTTTCAAGCGGATCCCACCACTCAGATCTTCACGTTTATACTCTTATAGAGGGAATCAGTTCATTTATTCACGTTATTACTAGTATGCTTTCCTAATATTGTTTTTATGAGATGCATTTTGAAGTTTGTCGTGCAAACGAAACAAAAGGACTATGGTCTGCTCTCGGTTCAAAGTTCGTCTTCCAAACATTACCATTCGTGAGACTATACACTCAGCTCATTTTCCACTGAGCTCAACCCAATACGAATAGAGCGAACACCACAAAAGCCGATACTTTTTCGGCTTCTCTTTCACATATCAGCAACAACACCAACAATCTACCGGCACAATACTTAGAAAAGCAGCGTAACACGTCTTCTAAAAGATCAAAAATTACAAAAATAAAATAAATTTCCACCACTGTCAAATGAGCTACAACATTAAAGAAAAAAAACATAATGAGTATATATTTAACGATCAACAAAATTTCTAAAAAACAGCTTAACAAAAGAAAAAGAAAGATTCCCTCAACCTCTACAAAGCCTACTACCACCAACGGTCATTTCTACCAGCGGAAGTTGCGGAAGTTGTCGTGGAAGCCCAGCGGAAGAATGTTCCGGCCGTGTGCCGCGGAGAGCGAGAAAGCCATCCCCATGTAGATTGCGACAGACCCCAGCACAATTCCCTCGTACCCAGCAAAGTGCAGCAGGGGGGTGTTCTCCGCCCAGTTCCCCGCCGCGCAGCACAGGAAGTTCAGCACCACCATCCCGTTCAGCACTGACCCCATGATCGGGCCCTTCACGCACATCAGGAACACCGTCAGCGAGTAGAACATCCACACAAAGAAGAAGCCGCCCATGAAGTTGCTCGTGATCACACCAGTGGATGCAGGCAGGACGTTCGAGAAGCCAAGGATTATGTTGTATGCCCCGTACCCGGTGCAGATAATGCATCCCACCGTGTTCTTGTTGATGAGCTCGAAGTACCCGCACACGAACTGCACCAGCCCACCGTGGAAAATCGCCATGCAGTCCATGAACGCGTTGTGGTCGCACAGCCCGGCAACGGCCATGTTCGCCAGCACCACCGTGCTCCCGAACCCGAACAGCGCAATGGGGCCGGGAAGTCCGATCCGCGGGTTCAGCGGCGACACATCCTTCCTCTCCTCGTGGCAGCAGCACACCACGCTGGTCGTCCCGCTCGCAACGCCTCCGGCAGCAGAGAGCTCCACGGACGTGCTGCAGCTCTCATCGTTGTCGTAGATGTAGATGACCTGACGGGGGCGTCGGCGCGGAATACAGGAGTCGCCATTGGAATCGTCATTTTCAAAGACGACACTGCCTTCGAAGGCGTTCATCTTTTCTTCGCGCTGCGGCATACGTGGAAGAGTTTGGTAGTGCTAGAGCAATCCTTGGTCAAGAAAACTAGAGAGTCAGTTAAAGTGGTCGAAAAGAAAAGGGGCAAAAAAAAGAAACATTTTTATTTTTAAAAAAATAGACACGAAACATCTCATCACACCTTTTATTGACGTAAAGAAAGGTAGAGGGTGTTTTACAGACAGAGCACTACAACCACCGGAAATTAAAATGTTAGTGTTAAACTACTAGCAAAGAAAAAAAGCACCAATAAGAAAATAGAAAATCATACAAAAAGAAAAAATAATGATGCTTTGCATAAAAACAGGCATCGAGAAACGACCTCGTCGCAACACCGTCAAACGATCCCGTCCACTCCGCTAGGACATCGTAAAGGAGAGCTGCGAGGTGTAATGTGGGAGGTTCGCCCGCCACGCGTTGCGCACGATCACGTTGCGCCGACGCCGTGCATACTCTTCATGAGCTTAATGGGATTCCCGTACGCTTTCACCGCCTGGCCAATCAGACGTAGTGATTCCCTGCACCTTGGCGCTAACGAGCTCATAGCAATCTCGGTATTCGGGTCTCTGGTCTAGCATCAACTGGATCAGTTCATCACCAATGTCTTGTGGATGCTCTTGTATTTCCTGCCACGACGCTATAAGGGTATTGATGCCACTCACATACGACAGCGCATTTCGAGTTCACCGCACAGACTCATTCGGCACCTCCTCACCCCTGGCGTCTGATTGGGACACAGGCGAGGAGGGGTGACAGAAAGTTGGAAGGCAAGGAAGCCTCTTGTTGGGGACGGCGGCGCCGCTCACCCGATTCCGTACATGAGCGCAGCATTGCAGTACCGCACGATTGAGAAGCTATGTCTACAATTCTGTAGTTCGTCCTATATGCGTGTACAAAAGGCAGTATATAAGGCGCCTATATACCTTACGATTGGCTCACGATGGCCTGGCGCCATTATTTCAACACGCACGAGATTAAAAGTGCGGAAAAAAAAATAATTTAAATAAGCAAATAAGAAGATCAGGACGAGAAGTGAATAAATGCTCAGATAGCGGCCTAACGATAACTTGTTGGGTATCGTTTGTGTGGTGTGCGGTTAGTATGGATTTATAGTGTGATGGTTGTGCGAATTTTCCACCGGGAAAGAATGGTACCCTTAAAATTCTTCCCCCACATACAGCGGATCCACTCCTCAATGTGGAGCAGAGCCGCCTCCACCACTCGGCTTGTAAAGAAGAAAAAATATCAGCGTCAAAAGTGAAGACCACCAGTGAAGGAGGCGGCTTAAAAGGATGGCTACTCCTCAAAAGATCTGCGACGGAGGACAGTCTTTACGGGACATCACACTATATCATTCATACTACGCGAAGTACAAAACAAAAGCTAGAAAGCAATATTAAAACTAGATCACTAGAACAAATCAAAAAGTGCTACCTTAGCAAAAACCTATTCGAACGAGATGCTGTTACTTCACATACTAGGAACTGAGAATTCAACTCGCAAATGAAAACGTAAATAAGAAAATGTCATCAATGTTGTGCTCATTCTCCGCCAGCCAATCCCAACAAATATTATGAGTACATTAATCACGCCCCAAATCTGAAAACAGTTTATAAATTTAGGTATTTCTTTTTAAAATTACCTCCACTAGACTACCTCGAATGTCACTGATATATATAGATGCATACAAACATATAATAAAAAGCAAACGCACAGTGCAGTGCGACACAGTTATTCCCGGAGGAAGGGGTGAGGGGAAACATTCTACCAGCGGAAGTTGCGGAAGTTGTCGTGGAAGCCCAGCGGAAGAATGTTCCGGCCGTGTGCCGCGGAGAGCGAGAAAGCCATCCCCATGTAGATTGCGACAGACCCCAGCACAATTCCCTCGTACCCAGCAAAGTGCAGCAGGGGGGTGTTCTCCGCCCAGTTCCCCGCCGCGCAGCACAGGAAGTTCAGCACCACCATCCCGTTCAGCACTGACCCCATGATCGGGCCCTTCACGCACATCAGGAACACCGTCAGCGAGTAGAACATCCACACAAAGAAGAAGCCGCCCATGAAGTTGCTCGTGATCACACCAGTGGATGCAGGCAGGACATTCGAGAAGCCAAGGATTATGTTGTATGCCCCGAACCCGGTGCAGATAATGCATCCCACCGTGTTCTTGTTGATGAGCTCGAAGTACCCGCACACGAACTGCACTAGCCCACCGTGGAAAATCGCCATGCAGTCCATGAACGCGTTGTGGTCGCACAGCCCGGCAACGGCCATGTTCGCCAGCAGCACCGTGCTCCCGAACCCGAACAGCGCAATGGGGCCGGGAAGTCCGATCCGCGGGTTCAGCGGCGACACATCCTTCCTCTCCTCGTGGCAGCAGCACACCACGCTGGTCGTCCCGCTCGCAACGCCTCCGGCAGCAGAGAGCTCCACGGACGTGCTGCAGCTCTCATCGTTGTCGTAGATGTAGATGACCTGACGGGGGCGGCGGTTGCCGTTCGCGTGATCCGGTTTGCTGCAAGAGGCGCTCATGATGATTTCTAAGAAAAAAAGCAGCTGGAACAAGAACGTCTTCACTGAAAAAAAAAAGTATAAGAGAAAGAGTGGTGGAGAAGTGCTGGGAGAGAAATACAGAGCGGCACAAAGAAGCAGCGCATGCTGCTATATGCAACGTTGATACGATTAAGTTGAAAGTCGAGGAGTTGTCGTGATGAATTTTTTTCCTTTTGAAAACATTTTAGGCGTCTCGTTTTAATAATTGCTGTCAAAATGAAATCTTTTTAAAATACTATTTTTTTTCTTTTTCACGGGAAGACGTTCAGAACCGTGACAAGGGATGTGAAGCAGTAAGACAAAGTCTGTATACCCGCGATAAAGCATATAGATATTTACAAATGAACGTGGAGGTTGAATGCGCCGTCAGCCCATACTGGCGCAGCCTCAGCGCGGAAACCCCACGCCGTCATGATTCTTGTACGGCAAACAAAAGAGGGTTGGTGATGTCCCGCAGGAATCAACGCGAAAAGCACTGAACGAACAACACAGTATGTTTTGTTGGGCATACTGTACTGCAATTGAGAGTTTGGAAGAGACGGTGCCCACCACAAGGTGAGAGCAGAGGGACACACCATATACAATAAAAATAAAGCAATACCGATGAAAAGACGCCATACATAGAGGTAGAAAAAACAGAAAAAAAGAGAGTAAAAAATAGTAATTTTAAAAAGGAAACGGCATCTGTGTGAGAGCGATTGGATTGCCTTCTGGTGAGGCCATGAAAAACCTCAAACTCTTTAACAAGACGAGTTCCATGGAATGTAAGTTCCTGCAGGGAAGCATGGATACGAGAAATTCCCTTCGTGGCATGAAATAAAAGAGATCACAAAGATAAAATAAATAAATAAATAATTAATTGAAAAAGAGTTATAATTAGAGTCTACAACAAGATGGTATACTGGTGCTTTTTAGTCCCTTCTACTTCCTCTCTCTCCTCTTCTTTGCTATTATGCTTCACCAACGCCGTTCGAGGCCCTTCCCTGCATTCCCTGGGCATCATCATGTGCCACGGGAGGGTCTAGACGAGGCCACAGAAACAACGGGAGCTCTCACGCAGCTGGTCCCCTTCCGCGGTTCCCATTGGAGCACGAGTCGCTCGTCCGCGACCTCTTGTGCGCCCCAGTGCCGGAGTGGACCGCACCGGCACCTCCTCTGCCACAGCGCCTCGATCTCGTGCGCCGGCAGCAGACGCGGGACTCACAAGCGAGCTCGGGTTACCAGACGGGGGCGGAGCAGGAGCAGTCATTCTTTCTGGGTGCAGCCCGTCGCTTGAACTCTCGGAATCTGGAAGAGGCGTGTGGCGCTTACGGTGATGCCCGACATCCGCGGCGAACTGGCCAGCCCCCTCGGCGGCGTAGCAAGGGTCTGGAGCGGTGCGATGCCCCAGCTCCACCATGACAACGTTGTGCAGGTACTCTTCGAATTGCTGTACCTTCACGGGAGGGCCGCTGGACGACGAGAGATCGTGACGCTCCTCGCTGAGGAGCGATCGCAGGTCGAATTCCGGCATTCCGCTCTTTCGCTCGTAGTAGTCAGCGTCCTCTCTGGGAAGAAACAGCGCGGGATCCACACAGCCCGGCGGCATAGCGGCCGGGTAGCCGTAGTGCACCACCTTCCCCATCGTCGCGCCATCGCCCTCGTCCTGGCTCGCGCCGCACAGCGGCCTGGAGTGCGTCGACGTGATTAATATCTCCGGCGGGATCGGGATATCCAGCGTGTGGCAACAGTCCGCCACGAACTGAAGGTGCCGTTCCTTGTCTCGCCGCAGCATATCCTTGAAGTGAGTGGAGGCCAGCACACACTGCGCCACCTCGCGCTGCACCGCCAGATGGATCGAGTGTTTGGTCACCTTGGAAAGGGAGGCGGGGTCGCTAGAGGACACCCAGCCGTCCACCTCCCGGTAAGCCGTGCTGGCGTCCACACTGGCCGGGTCTGCCCCTGCGCCGACTACCGATTCCGGCGCGGAGTGTTTCCCGTTGCGCCGCCCGCTGCGCCGCACGAACTGGAGCTCCATCCACGGGTGCCGCAGCGCTTCTTCGGCGGTCAGGCGCCGCGCAGGGTCGAGCTCGAGAAGCCCCGCCAGCAGATCCCGTAAACTGTTCGCTCGCCCGGTACTCGACCTCGTCTGTTTCACCACCGCCTCGCTCGGAGTGTAATGCGGCACGTCACTGAGGTCCACAGGGGTCTCCTGCTGGGCAATGAGGCTGTACAATTGAAAGCGGTTCATGGGGTAGTGCTGCCCTTCCGAGGACGGGTCGTGGTGAAATTCGTCGTAGAGTTTCTGGATCGCCAACGGCCCTGGTCTCCCTGTCACCAGCGCGTAAAGCACGAGGCCGCAGCACCACATGTCGCTGGCCCTCGAGTCCACCTTCTGAACGGGGCCATCACTGCTGTCGCTCCTGTACGACTGGTCCATGGTGGCGCCACAGCCGTAGAAGTGCAGTGCGAGTTCTGGCGAACAAAAGAGGGGAGTGCCCTGGTCGTTGTACTGCGCACTGATCCCAGCGAGGTCTGTCAGGCGAAGCGAACCGTCCTCGAAGAGCAGAATGTTCGACGGTTTGATGTCGTTATGCGCCAGATTCTGGCGGTGAAGGTAGGCCACCGCACTCAGGATTTGGTAGAAGGCGCCTTTCATCAGCGTCGCGGAAAACAGCGACGGCCGGCGTGCCTCGGGGCACGGGGGGCTGGTGGGCCGCCCTCTCGGGGAGGTCACACGCTTCGCCGGGTCGACGTGGAGCGAACGCCCGCTCGGTGATCCAACGACCGGCGTCGGATCTCTCGGGCTGGAAACGGGCGAGCTGTACGGCGTCACCAGCGGCAGCATCATGAGTGAGGACTGCTCCGTTAGCTGTGAGCCGTCGGCGGAGGAGCCCGATGAGGTCAGATAGCTCTCCGAGAGGGAGTCGGAAAGCTCCAGGCCGCTCGTATTCGCAATCGGGGTTCTGCTGGAGATGCGCTCTTTACGCAAGTCTCGGTCTTTTCTGCTGGGTCTCGGGCTGGCGTTGCGTTCCATCCACTGCTGACCCGATCGTGCATATTCTCTCCGGCGGAGAATAAACTGCTGAAGGCTGCAGATGGCGATGGGCAGCACGATGTACTCCTTGCCGTGGCGAGAAAACAGATCGATCGCCCGCATAATGTACGGACAATGGAACCGCTGCAGGTTCTCCACTTCCTTCTTGAACGCCGCTCTCAGCAGTGCCGCGCGGTTCTGCTGAAGCCCAGAGTGCCGCTTACCGCCAGTCATTAAGGACTTGTGCTCGTGGTCTCCGGAAGGAACGGGCATCATCTTGACCGCACAACGGTGAAACTGCTGGTGGGTCGGCAGTCCTGTGGCACTGGAGGAGAACCCACCTCCATGGCACTTCGTCGGCGAGCTGTTCGCTTGCTGCACCGCAGCGCACTGCGGTACCGCCGAGATGTCGATGGCGTCACGTATCACGCCGTACATCCCCTCCCCGAGCAGCGGTCCGAGGACGTAATGGGAGACCTTCTTGAGCCGCTTCCGCCGCGTGTCGCTCATATTGACGTTGGCAATTGTCACCGGCGCCTCATCGACCAGCTTCGCATTGCACTCCGCCTCCTCATTCTGCTCCGGCATTGGGGACGCAGCGTGGCGGGAGGGAGAACGACTGTGGCTGGGCTGATCGCCCTCCCCCCCACTCTCCTCGTCACTAGAGGGGGAGGTCCGCACGGGGCCTTCCTTCACTGCCTGGAGCTCTTCGGAGCTCGTTCGGCGTCGGGCAGCGGACGCTGTTGTCGGTGGCGATGCCTCGCGACGGTTTTGACTGCCGCTGCGATGGGGAAGGGTATCGTTCCACTCCCCCCCGTCCTCCGGCTCGGGCTCGTCGGGGTCGCCGGGGTCACGATAATTGCGGTGCTTCACCGGGGAGCCGAAGCGAAGGTCCTCCAGGCCTTCCGCATCCTCTTCGCCACAAACTCCACTGTCTCTCTGCTCCATACAAGCCTGCTTTCAGAGCCTGATGCTGAGGGTGTGGATGGAGAGAGCGACCCACTACAAAAATGGCGACGAACTGTCGGCGCCGAAATTGAGAAAGCAGTCAGGAGTGTGCAGCGTCGGTAGCTTTGCTTTGGCAATTAGCAGCTTCTCAATTGGCTATTTTTGTTAATTCACGGTACGAATTGCAGTACAAAAAAATATAATAGCAATAGCTCAAAGTGTCTTTCCTAAGTAAAAAAAAAGGATTGCTTTGTCCAGTGGTCAAGGAAGATCTCAGAAGTAGTAGAATTCTGCTCTCGCCACCCTTCTACGGAACAAGTACACCACTCGTCTAATGGAGAAACGTGTGGTGGCGAACCCCGAAGTCTGGAGTAGTGAGTGGCCCCGTCGATATTCAACTTACCGCGGCAGGAAAAAATAATAAAAAAAATCACCACGACTGACAGCGAAGAGGCAACTACAAAGCAGTCCAAAGAAATGAAGCACTGAAGCTGGGTCAAGGAGAAGGAGAAAAAAAAAAAAAAAAAAGATAAGTGCTCTTAATTGTATGTTTTTTTTAATTGTTTCAGAAAGAGAAAGAAATACTAAAAAATATATTAAAACAAATAGAGATAAATTATCTATATTTATATATTATGTAGTGCTATGTGACAAAACTCAAACTTTAAAATTTCTTTTTTGTTGTTGTTGTTGTCCTTTAAAAGAAACGTTTAAAGTAATCAAATATAACACTCAAATAATAAAGCGAAGCAACCACTTCTACGAAACCGCTCAACTAAAAACAAGAAAAAAAACACTAACCTGTTGTTTGTTTGCTCAACACAAAAGTTGACGCTGGAAAAAAAAAAAAAAACATACGTGAGGAGAAAGTCGTCCAAGGTGGCGGTTATGCTTCAATAGCAGCTTGTCATAGAGATGAGATGTTCATTAGTTCAAGATATCATACAATGGACAGACCCCTCATTCTTTCCTTTGTTTTCGTGTCGTTTCTTCTTTCCATTGGAAACGATGCCACCTCCCCTACACCATCCCATCCGTCTCTGCACACCCTCCACTCACGCCCCGCTCGCAATTGTCAGTGTGTCGTGCCTTTGGTGCTCGCGTGGAAGTTCTTCATATTCCACGAGCTGCGCTTATCCACCCACTCGGCTCCTGGCGCTGCGGTCGGGTTGTCTTTGAAGTGCGGGCGGTGAAACACTCGATTCGACACGGACTGAAAGAAGGGCTGGTCGTCCAGCCGGACCTCTCGCAGCCACAGCCCGGGTTGCAGCAGCAGCCCTACAGCGGTGGAGACCTCCGGCAGGTAAGACACCCGCGGAGTCGCCAGCGCTCGGCACAGGGCAGAGGCGAGTGCGGCGCTGGGAAGCACCATACCAGGGTGCGGAAACTGAACCCCAAGCAGAACGTCCGTCAGCCCGCAGTAGAAGAACTCTGCGTGGGTCTCCAGGTGCTCCAGCGCTATCGGGCTCTTCTGTGCGACACGAGCAGCAACGTTGAGGAGACCGCCATTGAAGCTCGTCCCAGCAATAACGCCCCCCAGCACGGACTTCCGGCGTGCCCATGACGGCAAGTGCGGTTGTATCATCCCCACCAGCAGATCGCGTAGCGCAAGGAATTCTGAGCGCAGCACCGGGTTAAGGCTGCTGTGGTGCAAATGGTACCGCTCTAGACGCCGATGCTGAATGTCGGCAAAGCAGAGTCGGTGCGCGTCCGGGACGGCGATCGGCAGCCGATAGTGAACGAGGGGTCCCTCCGGCAGCGACGTCGCGTCAGAGCCCGTGTCGAGCCCCTCCCGTCGCAAGACCTCCCGCCGCCGCTCCTCCTCCTTCGGCGCCTCGGCCTTGTCCATGCAGTCCTGCAGCGCCGTCGTGTTGGCCGCCACCAGCCGCACCCCGCTGTGCGGGTCCTCGTCCACCACCAGCAATCGCTGCGGCGCCACGCACTGACTCGCCGTTGCGTGGGCTAAGAACGCCAGGCATTCCATCGTCGTAGCGTTCACAGGCGGCGTGGTGCAGAGCCCAGTTCCCGGCATCGACGCGCCACGTGGCGTGGTGGTCTGGTCTGTGGAGTACTCCCGCAAGAGTGCCTGCAGTGTGCACGGGTCTCGCTTCGTGTGGCGTAGAGGTGTCTCGGTCGAGTGGTCGCGTTGCGCAGCCGTGTGCCTCACACTCTCACCCTGTTGATTCTCGAGAGGCCAATAAAGATGAAAATCTTTCCCTAACACCTTGACGTTGACTTTAAACTGCTGAGTGAGCTGTTCTGCGACGGTCTGAGCATTCTGTGCGAGGCACAGCGGCCACGTGATCACCGCCGCCCGCTCATCCACACCACCGTACTGTCGATGAATCCGAGTGATAGCTCCCGTGAGCACCTCCATCTTGTTGACAATGTCGGTGACGCTGCGCTCACTCAGCACAAACGATGTGCTATCCTCCCCACCGTCGGCGCTTCGCATCGGATCGAGATGCAGCGGTAGCTGCGTGTGATACAGCAGCTTCTGCATGGCAGGGATCTTCACATCCACCCGTGCTATGCAGAGAGACAGCACGCCGCCAGCTCCGATATCCATCGCAGCACGAAGAGGAAAAGGCTTTCTGTGCTGATTCTGAAAGACGCCGTGTTCTTCATCGGGTACGCTAAATTCCTTGCCCATCTTGGCATTCTGACGGGTAAAGAGCTTCTTCGACGTGGTCGCACGACTATGGCGGCCCACACAAGTGCCAGAGTTGGCAGCGCTCAGAATATTCCGTCCAAGTGTCAACGTGGTGACGCGGCTGCTTCTTCTACTCAGCAGCTTCCTGCCCTGTCGAACACATTGCATCGGAATTTAATAGTGGTCGTCGCCTGCTAAGGAATACGAATAACGTTTTCTCGCAAATTCACCGGCACAGGAAATTATGTACTATTATTATTTATTTATCTTAACGGTTCGAAACAAGAAAGTAACAACAAGGGAAGAAGTAAGAGTTCATTCAACCTTCGATGAGATCACCAACGGTCTTCTGAGGTGTGAAGTTTCTGCTTCGAAAGCATGAGCCAGGTTTTTTTATGGTTCGTTCCTATGAGTCCAAACATCCTTCAATGTCCGTACCCTACATACATGTTCTAAGCAACACCCAATCAATCAAGAGAGAGAACCATATAAAACGACGAACTGAAATGCCTTCTGACTTTGGTGGTATCGTGTTCTTCTACTCTCTAACTCGCCCTTCAGTGGTCCCTCTTCCCACATTCAACAGCTTCCACTTCCTTAGCGCGTAAACGCAAAGCCGCCACCCACGTAGGACTTTAAGTTCTTCGGCTTGGACAACGGGTAATTGGGGGCCTTCGTTCCGGCAGAGAGGGTCTGCAAGAGATTCTCCTCCGTCTCCATCATCTTCTCCCGCGGCACCTTCACCGCAGACGAGAGCCGTGTCATGCCCTGGCTCGCGTCATTCGCAGAAGACGAGCGCGTCTCCATATTCACCTTCTGATAGATGGCTGCGTGTGCCGCTGGAGTGAGAGCGCCCCACGTCTGGCGCATCGTGCGCCTCTCTCGCGTTAAAAGATCGTTGCGAGCCTTGGCCTTCATGAACTTGTTCTTGACTTCCCACAGTTCCTCGTTAAGTTGCCGCACTTCCTCCGCGAGAACTTCCGCGTGCTGCTCGATGCCTTGCAGCTCCGACGACATCACTTGGATCTGATCCTTCCGCTTCTCGATATTCTCGTGATACAGCGTCAAGTCTTCCGCCGCCTCTGGTCCGGGCATGCGTGCCAGGCGGCGGCGCAGTTCCGTGTACGCCGTCTCCTTTTCCTGGATCTCCTTGCACTTCCGCTCGCATTCATCACACTTGGAGAGCAGTTTCTTCTGCAGCATCTGCACTTTGGCAATGTCGTCCAGCAGAGCGGGCTTACTGCCTTCTAAACGGCG
The DNA here is from genome assembly GCA_030849815.1 of Vickermania spadyakhi. Taxonomy (NCBI): domain Eukaryota; phylum Euglenozoa; class Kinetoplastea; order Trypanosomatida; family Trypanosomatidae; genus Vickermania; species Vickermania spadyakhi. The sequence goes on from JASAOA010001839.1 coordinate 75,394, forward strand.
CCAGCGATGCACATTCACTGGCTTCGAGAGCTCCTCCGTCAGAGCTCGTACTCGGGCCCTCTCCTGAGTGAGTACTTTGATCCCGCTGAGCTCTTTTTTCTTGAGCCGCTCCATGTATCGTAGCCGCACTAACACTAAACGGCACCGTAAACGAGTCTCAATCAACTCCTCCCGCGCATCCACAATCTCACTAACTTTCCACGCGTAGTCCAATGCACCCTTCTCCAGCATACTCTGCTGCAGCTGTATTTTGTCGTACAGCAAGTGAAGCTCCTCGTTGCGACGAATCAGCTGGGTGGCCAACACATTACGCTCATTGGTAATAGACTTCAGTCGCATTTCTTGGCGGAGTTTCTCCGCATCGCAGTTGGCGATCACCTGGTTCAGCTGGTGGGCCTCGTCGTTGAGCGCCTGGATGCGCGTATTGGCGTGCAGGCAATCCTCCTTAAGGTGGCTAGCGCGTTGCTCCGTGCAAGCCGTGTCGCGATGAATCTGCTTGCTGACGGTGTGCAGTTTGCACAGCATACCCTCCTTCGTCACAAGATCGGATTTCATCTGCTCAATGTCACCGAGTTTATTGGCGTGCTTCTCTCGCAATTCTTTCCAATCTGCCTCCGTCTCCCGCAGCTGCTTCTCCGTCCGATTGCGGTCGGAACTAACACGCTCCAGCAAGTCCTGTTGAAGCTTCTGCTTCTTCTCATGCGCCGCAAACACGTCACGCAGTTTTTTGGCATCGCTGCGTTTTGCGCGGATTTGATCGAGTGTCTTGTGGTACTCCAGCATCGAGTTCTGTGCCGCAGTCAGCTCTTTTTGATGAATCTGTTCCAGCTCAAACACATGCTTTCTCATCTTCTCATTTTCAGTTAGCATCGCTGCCAGCTCCTGTGCTGCACTTCTACGCTTACCCTCCTCAAGGATACGTTCACCCTCTAGCTGCGTGCGCTCGTTCTCCTTCGAAGCATTCTCCAGCAGAGTGCTGGACTTCTCATGCATCGCCTTCTGTAAGTCCACCTCTACAACTTGCACCTCCTTCTCTCGCTGTGCCACCACCTCGAGGAGGTCATCGATCTCCGATGAAAATTTGTTGCTGTCGAGAATAAGACGATCTCGGTCGGCCACGAGCTGCTCCAGCTCGCTCTGCTGATTTCGGGCCTGGTGCTCCGCCGCCTTCAGGTTCATCTTCTCCTTTGACAGCTCCATTTGCTTTTCCTTCAGCGACGCCTGTTTCTTGGGGATCTCACGCTTGAGCTCCAAATTCTGCTGCTCCACGTACGAAAGCCGGTCCGCCTCTGCCTTAAACTTGTGTTGCAAGTCTTCCACCTGGCGGAGTAATCCCTGCACCTCTTCAGTAATATCAACGGACTCCTTCTTCAGCTTGCCCTCCTCCTGGATATAGCTCTCCGTCTGCACACGCTTCTTTTCGAGCTCCACCACGTGTTTCTCCGTTGTGGTCCGGTACTCTCGCACGCTCTGCTCCTTGATGCTGCGTTCTTTCTGTTGGGTCTCCAGGTCCGTGAGCAGCGCCTGATACGCCGTCAGCCGTCGGTTGTAGTCGTCCCGCACCGCCGTTTCATCTGCCTGCATCTTGCGAAGCTTCTTGGTGTATTCCCTGTGCTCTTGCCCGAGATGCGCCACTTTAGAGGAGAGCAGCAGGTGCTCGTCCTCCAGCTGACGTTTGGTATTGATGAGATCTCGGAGGTACGCCTCCTGGCCCATGGTGAGACCGGCACTCTGCGATACCAGCGAATCCAAGTCCTGCACTTGCTGCTTCAGCACCTGGATCGTCTCACGGCTCTCCTTCTCGCGCTGATGCGCCGTATCTGCCATCGCCCAGGCCTTCTCAATCTCCATACGGAGCGTCCCAATCGTGTCCTCGTCTTCCTGCGAGAGCTGCACCGCCGTGTCGATCTTGGTGCTGTGGGTGTTGAGCTCCTCCCGCAGGTCCTTGATCTTGCCAATCAGCCGCTTCTCTCCGTCATGGCTCTTTTGAAGAAGTCGATGCACCTTCTCGTATTCAAGGCGAAACGGCTCCAGCTGCGGCTCCGAGGCCAATTCCCGGACGACCTCCACGTACCGGTGTTCCAGTGCCTCCAGAGCCACAGTGGAGAGCGAAGGGTTAACAGGCACCTCCTTCATCGACGGGCGATGCCCTCCCTCTTGCTGTGGATTACCCCCGCCCATGGTTTGGAGGTCGCGATCTCTATGTACTTGGGTATTCTACGAGGTGAGCTCAACAATTCGTATAGTTTAAACTAAAATAAAAAACTATAACAGCAATATTTAAAACGGTATTTCGGAATGGTATAGGACCAACGAAGAAGCTGCACTGTCGAGTTGAATTCTTTCTATACTGCCGCAACAACAGCGTTAGGGTTGGTATTAAATGGGTAAACTCCACAGACTGCACGTCGAAAAACAGAAAAAAAAAAGAGAAAAAAAAAAAAGAATTCGCATCGACAAGCATATTGATGATTTCTTTTTTTATTTTTTTGACAGTTGAATAGCGCAAACGCAATTCTGTTTCGCTACTGACAGTTTCTTTTCTTGTTTTTTCGCCTTTTGCCAATTACGAGCGCTCCACCTCACTCGTATCTCATTTCAAGGCTTTGAACCTCTTTAACCCTCACTCTTATCCGGCATTCATCATTTGCTCGTCCGCCTCCTCACTCAGCAAGATGAGTCGCTCCTCCCGCAGAAAGGGCAAATGCAGTTCCATCAGCTCGTCGGATCGGCGCCTCAATCGGTCTGCGAAATCTCGAAGCTGCGTCTCGTATGTGCGAATATGATCCAGCATTTGCTCCAAGACTTCCGCCTTTTCATACAGCTCCTCCGCCCATCGAGTTAGCTGCGCCTCCCGGCTCTCCGGTGTAAAACTCCGGTCCTGCACCGCACAGATGATCCCCGGTGCACTCACGGACGGAGTGCTCGGGCCCGTTAGCGGGATGCGCGGCACGTGTACCGTGTCCCACGACGGCGACCGCATACCCACGTCCTCTGGCGGTGCCCCTATGCCATCTGCAGCGCTGCTCGACGCGTCATTGGTTTCCTGTCGCTGTGGCTCTGGCGAGGGTTCCGGGCTGCGAGCCATGTAGTGCTGCTCTGCCAGGGTCTGCACACCGTCGTGACCGGAACCCTCGCCGAACCGAGCCTCCAGCTCCGTCTTTCTTGTCCGTTCTCGTTTCAGCTGCAACTGAAGGATGGAGATGCTCTCGCGAAGCCGGTGTCGCTCCGCCTTGATGGACACGATGTCCGCTTTTTCACTCTCGCTGAGCGCTTCTGGTGTGGAGACCTCCATAGAAGTGGAAGGAGCTTCTAGTGGCAGAAGGCACAGTCCCTCAGCAGCCGTCAGTTTAAGTCGGCGACGCAGCTCTTCATTCTGGCGAGTAAGGGCCATCTTCTCATTCACCAGCGTATTGACGTCCTGCTGGTACGTCTTCTGGCGCAGCGCACCGCGTTCGATCTCCTCCTGCAGCATAGCACGAAGCGTTCCCTTCGCGGCGATGATCGTCGCCTCGTCCCTGCTTTCCGTGGCGCTGCTCTCCGCTCGGTCCTCAGACGACTCCGCCTCCGTCTCCGGTGCGCTGGAGAGCAGCACCGCCGCCGCTGCGCTCGTGACGGAGCTGAGGGCCGCCAGGGGCGACGAAAAAATCAACTCCGACGTCGACGGTGCCGGTGCGGATTTGTGGTTCTCCGCTGCGTTGTCCTCCGCAGGAGGCTTCATCTGTGGTGTGGCCGGGTCGGCAGGATTGGTCGGGACACCGGCCTCGCTGCGGCTGTACCCCGCACTGTAGAAGTGCTCCGTTCGCTTCTTGTTCGCGGCGCGCTGCTGCCGCTTCACAACCCCGTCAATAATAATGGCACAACGAGGACACACCGGGACGGCGCCGTTGCCGAAGAGCCCGTCCATGACCTTGTTCACGATGCAGCTCTTGCACAGCACGATACCGCACCGGAAGCAGTTGTTTTTAGAGGTGAAGTAAGTGAAGACCTGACCACAATCTTGAAACTGGCAGCGCCCTACTGAACTTTTATTTTGCCAGCACTCTTGTGGTGTGGCGTACCACATCGAGCCGTCCACGGGTGGTGCGATGGCGGCCAGCATGACGCACGTCTACACAACCCTTGAGTGGTTTGATATCTCTTACAAGTGAGTGTAAGAGTAAACCGTAAAGTGGAATGTTACTCGCTGTTGTGAACCCCAAAATTAATAAATATATATTTACAACGCTTCTTCGCAGTTTAGTAGTTTAATGGCTAGTTTAATAAGGAGTTACTTTGCTGAGAGAGAAGTAAAAGAGAGCCAGAAAAACAAAGAAAGTACCAGAAGAGTAATACAGGCATGCGACTGTCCGCCTTTCGGTCCCTTTCACTGACAGATGCAACACCTTTGAACAGGTGTCGTCAAGAGATTCATTTCCACCACAGCTGAAGGAAACAGGGGTAAGAATAAGTTGTTTAGCTCACAGGGGCAGAGGTGCAGTGTGTCACATACACACGTCAAAGCACCTCCTGAAAGTATTGCACGGGCCCAAGAAGACTACTCTTCAATGCTGCTTACTATGCAGTGCCTGCATGCGCTTGAATTCTTTTAGGCTCACCACCGGTAAAGTTTGGTCAAGCTCTTCCAGTTCCTGTTGCACGCGGGCCGAAAGTATCCACGAAAACGCGAAATACAGCAGCAGGCACAGCGCGAAAGCCGTAAAACAGGACCACTCGTTGAACGCGGCCCAATCCGCTGCCACCAGCTTCTGGCGCCACGAGAGGAGCTCTCGTTGCATCAGCAGCATCAAAGGCTGTAGGCCCTCCCACTCGCGATGCGCTGCGGCATATCCCTGCCACGCCGCCAAGCTCGCCTCCGGAGAGATCCGTCCGCCGCGGGTGTGGAGGTCTGCGGGGCGCTGTGGGGGCCGGGAGGACCCCTCCACTCCTTCGGCCGATACCGCCGTCACCATTTCCTTCCACTGCCCTGTTGCTCGCGGCAGAAAGTCTGGCGGTTTCAGCACTTCAAAAACTGCGGGCGACGCGGGCTGCGAAGGTTCGCCGAAGCGCTGGCGGAACACCTCCTGCACCAGAGTGCCGGATGGAGCGCTCGCCGGGTGACGGAGCCGACTCTGTGCGAGCGAACGCCTCTCCCCGCGACCATCACTGCTGTTGAATGCCCAAAAGTCTCCAAAGAGCGCGGCGGTTCGGCTGGCGGTGGAAGCGCTCGGGGTCGTACTGGTGCCCGCCGGTAGAGGAGGGGGGGCCCAGGAGGATGTCGCAGGCGAGACACCCGCAGTGGAGGGGGTGGCGGCCGGGCACACCTCCGCCGCAGAGAGCGGTGCGCAGTGAGGCGGGTAGTCGTACACCGGCTCGGTCTCCTGTTCCGCGGGTTCGTTGAGCGTCGACGTCGTCGCTGAGGTCTGCCAGCGACGAGATTCAGCGAGTGAAAAGTCACCTAAGAGACGGGGACAAGCCCATCGACGTCGGCAAAAAAGCCCGTCTCTCACTCGGTGGGGCGTCCACTTTGTCCTCATCATCTATCTTGTTAAAGATGTTCCGCAGCACAAAACGGGATATACGCGTATAAAACAAGAAACGAAAAGAAGCACATGAAATAATTTAAATTAAGAAATGAGGAAAAAGAGCATGTCGAATTAGTGAAGCTCTTCATTAATCTCGACGAGTTTCACTAGTGGAGATTCCATTGCACAGCAGTACCGTTTTACTATTCTAATTTTCTTATTTTCCTGCAGAACATATGGAGTTATCTAACGGAACAAATAATTAGCAATTAGTCTTGAGGATTACAACGACAGGAACGAAAGGAGGTGGAGCGACGATTGCTTATATTGTATTTCATCAAAAAGGAATCCACCAGCTTTCGGAGTAGAGAACTACGTAGAGGTCTTGCACAAGACTTCGGCGGAAACATTTAATCGAACAAATATTCTCACCTCCTGAAGAGATAAAAACATGGAGCAAGCAAATTTTTAAAATAATTTACAAAAAGCAAATGCAAATGGAAATGGCGGAAGCCAAAAAATAAAGAAGAGGTAAAATAAAATAACCGTGATGTCCTCTATAGAGAGCGATCCACAGATTGATAGATACTTGAGCACAGTGTCCTGCCGTTCTTCCATTCCATCGCAACTCCCATATATTCTACACTCTGCAGCTGATCTCCTTCCGATTTCAAATCGCATGAAAAGAAAAAAAGAAAGAGTGAAAAGGCACGAGGAATCCGTCCACCGAGTTTGCCTAGTGAGAGAAATTCAAGGTCCCCTAGCTCTGCAGTGCCTCGTTTGGACCATCCCAGAGTGCGAATGCGAGGTCCTGTGCAGCTGGAATGGCGCCAAAAAAAGAGCACAGGGTGATCCGTTCAGCATGTTCGCGCGTATAGCAGATTGAATGTCATCACACTCGTACAATAAAGCAGAAGGAATAGAACTGAAAACACGAAAACTACTTGTCGTTTGGATAAGGAACAGAAAAACTGAAATAATGCTCATTTTCTTCACTAAACTGCCAATGGCATTTTGAGCGCGAAGCGACATATTTATCTTCAAGCAGACACAGTCTTAAGGGTGTGTCTGTTCATTAGATCTTTTTCCCAAATGAGCTGTGCCCCCCCCCCTTCACAAGCGCGTCAAACAAATGAGCGACTAGTCTGGCACCATTCCGGGATACAAGTTGACGTGCGGGCCCAAGTACCTTCCAGCACGATTCCATGTCGGCGGTATCCAGAAAATGCGTCGTTTCTGGAGGATCGTGTGTGGCGAGAAGACGGTTCCACGGCGTCTGCGCTCCAGCTGCTGCTGTGCGGAACGAGAAAAGAATTTGAGTCGCGGTTCCAGCGAGAGCCGCTCTTCGAACTGATACAGTGGCGGGAAGCCCCACGGCGTCATGGCCTCGCTGCGCTCCACGATGCGCTGATAGAGTTCAAAGTACGAGGACATTGGCCGGCGTGTGAGGCCCATCTCCCTCATCACATCGGCAGCGGCGCTGATGCCCGCCATGCGGCTTGACGCGCCACTCTCCAACTGGCGAGCGACGATCTCCCGGTACGCCGGGCTGCGGACTGCCGACTCGTAAAAACGAAATGCCGTTCGCATCGACATCTCATTAGCCGCAACGGCCTGCGCTAAGAACTTCAGGTGATTATACACTAAGCGGGAGCGCACGTCCCCTGGATGGAGGACGGCCATGGCAGTGTGGCACAGCCACACAAACATGTCGTCGTTCTCGGCGAGTTGGTCGTACGCCTTCTGAAAACGTCGACCGGAGATGAGCTGGTCGAACGACGCGCCTTGAATGAACTCAATCAGAGCAGTGAAGGCCAGGTCTTCACGCTGTGCAAGTGCAGCTCGAGAGCGTTCACCTTCTATATTTTTCGGCACGTCCAGCACCTCCCGCATCGCATCTCCGCCAGAAGAAAAGCGAGCCTTCTGCTTCTCTTTCAGCGGGTCGGTGGTGAAGGCTGCACGAATAAAATGTGCGGGGAAGTTGGGTGTCGGCTGAATGGGCACAATGACACGGCGCTTAGCCGCAAACATAGATTTGTCCCGCAACACACATGTGCAGGTCCACATGGTATCCAGAGTTTTCTTCTTTTTTTTTTAAAGAGTAAAAACGGGTCTTCACTTCACTCCTTTCAGTGGCGTTCAAACTAATAATAGTAGTAAATAAATCTAATAATACTTACGTAGATAAAAATAGAATCAAAGCACTAATAGTAAAGAAAAGTAGCTTCTAGCTTTTACTTCTTTCGGTGGTTGGACGCTGTCGCAACGATCCAATCCTATCGTACGATGACACCAATGCACACCATACAACACAGAGGAAAAGAAAGATGAAAACAAAAAGGAAAAGAATTTCGAGCAACAATAGCGGAGCGCGAGTGCTTCGCCGAAGCCCCGTCTGCTCCCATGCACTTCACGCCATACGCTTTAGATTACTACAACAACGGAAAATTGATTAGGCACAAAGAAAAGACAATATAATTTCAAATGCAACTTCAGATATATTTTTTCTAACCTGTCATCCTTGTATTTCTTAAATAGACGGCGAGCTGCCAGAGCAAATGGTTGTCGAAACGCGTTCCATCCGATAAGGTCGGGAGAAGCGATGCAGTGCGCAGCGGAGAGGAGGTCTCACTCCGCTTGCCGACCTCCCACAGTTTCTTTTCCATACACACTCAGGCTCCGGCCTCCTCCAGCAAGTCTTCCGAGAAGACCGGCACCAAGGCATCGATGCGACTGATCACCTCTTCTACAGAAAGCTTCTCCACCGGCGTAAAGCTCGGGAGTGGAGTGGCGTCCTCGGCCGCTGTGGTGTCGTCAATGAAGGCCCGGTACGGATCAAACCACGGGTGTCGCAGCGCCTCATCCGCAGTGGGCCGTTTGGTGGGGTCGAAGTTGAGCATCATGAGCGCCACCTGCACCGCCAACGGCATCTCCTTGTAGCCCCCGACCGGAGCGCTGGCCTCTAAAATGGCCGAGGAGCACAGCTTCTGTCCGAGGATGTTGGGGCGGGGGGCGTCGTGGAGCCGCTGCAGAATGTACTTCTTCGCCTGGTCGCTCGCCGTGTATAGGGCGCCGCCCTTGTGAAACAGCGCTGGGGACGGTGTACCCACGAGGGAGAGAATCAGCTCGAGCTGGTCAGCAGAGTGCTGCGGTTTACCCGGGAAGAGATGATAACGAAGAAGCATTTCGCCAAGGATGACGCCGACGGACCACACGTCACTGGGCGGGCCGTAGGTGGCATCGAGAACAATTTCTGGCGCGCGGTACCACTGCGTCACTACGCCAATGGAGAGCTGCTCGTCGGGGTCGTAGAACCGACTGAGGCCAAAGTCGCAGAGGAAAACTCGAGCAGAGCTGTCTATAAGGATGTTCCGCGTGCTGATGTCGCGATGCAGGACGTTGCAGCGGTGGAGTGCTCGAACCGCGAGCAGCAGCTGGCAGGTGATGTACTGAATGGCGTTCTCTTGCAGCTGCGTCTCTTTGTTCTTGATGACGCTGGAGAGGTCCGAGGGGACGTAGTCCATGGCCACGTACACGTCCTTCTCTTCCGTGAGAGGGCGGAAGAAGAGGCGACAGCCCACCACCTGCTCGCAGAACTGCAGGTTTTGCAAAATCTCAATCTCGCGCAGCACCCGCACGGCTGCCTCACGATTCAGTGTATAATTGGGAATTTTCTTGAGGGCAATGCTTTCACCGCAGAACATCGCCTTGCAAACTGCGCCGTACGCTCCTTGGCCGACAATCGACTCCACGGCGAAGGTGGGAGGTACATCAAAAGCAATAGGGCCTTTTTGCATGGTCGTGGTCGTCGTACAGCCTGAAGGAGTTGTTAATTAGTAGTAGAAGAAAAGAAAAGAAAAAATGGCAGATCCCTATGCTCAGAAGAGCAGAAAGATCGAAGACTGTTCTACGCGCAACTTACAGCAAAAAAAAGAGTGAGAGAAAACAGATAGATGTTGAGGAGGCAGTTATCATTTCTTTTTCTTTCTGTTCTATATTTTTGAGTGAAGTAGACATCTAAACACAGAAAGCCAGCCTTTTATCTCTAAGTTTTCTGCATTGTTAGGAAAAAAACATATGTTATAGAGGTTCGGTCATCGTTTTGTGGTTGGGGTACATTTTTTTAATTTTTTTCTCTCGAACAGTGGCGTCTCTTACAATAAAGCCAAAAAAATTGAAGTAAAAAAGAACATGGAAACATATTAATGGTTTTTTTGAACCGATAAAAAGAAAGCGTATTTAATGTGCTCCCTTCCAGATTAATGCGGTCCAGAGTTTTTAAAGGAATGGAGGGGCTCTGCGAGAGACCCCGACAGCCTCTCCTCTTGAGGTGTTTTAAATGGTGTAGTTGTCCGGGAGCTGATGTGGGTAGGAGATAATTGGGCGGATGTCAAAGTTCTCCTTGATCGAGCGTGCTGACACAAACCGAGTGAGGAAGAGAGCGCTGCCTGGCTTGTCGTTGGAGCCGCTGTGGCGACTGCCGCCGAAGGGCTGCTGGCCGACTACCGCGCCGGTGCACTTGTCGTTGACGTAATAATTGCCACAAGCATATCGCAGCGACTTGTCCGCCTGCTGAACTGCCGCGCGGTCGTCCGCAAAGACCGCACCCGTCAGGCCGTACTTGGTGGATTGGTTCACAAGGCTGCACACATCCGGCCAGAAAGAGGGCACACTGTCGTCGTACACGTGAACCGTCAGAACAGGGCCGAAGATCTCTTCACGCATAAGTGCACCACGAGGGTCCTTGCTCTCAATAATGGTAGGCTCGATGAAGTATCCCACAGACTTGTTGCAGCCACCACCAACGATGATGTTGTAATTGATATCCTGCTTGGCCAGGTCAATGTATTTCTTGTTCTTAGCATAGGCCTTCTCATCGATAACGGCACACATGAAACTGGAGAAATCGTCCGGCTGGCCCATCTTGAGCTGCTGCACACCCTTTACGAGCAAGTCCTTAAACGCCTTCCACGTGCTCTTTGGGACATACATGCGAGAGCACGCACTGCACTTCTGACCTTGAAACTCAAACGCAGCTCGGACGGTTCCGGCGGCGGCCTGCTTGAGGTTAGCGGAGGGGTGAAGGAGATGAAAGTCCTTTCCGCCCGTTTCACCCGAGATCCGAGGGAAGTTGTTGAACTGCTCCAGTCGCCCATAAATGCTCTTGTTGATGTCCACGAACACCTTCGTCGATCCGGTGAAGAAGCACCCCGCGAGGCTAGGGTGGCTGTGGACTGCCTTGTCCATCACATCCGGCTCGCAGGGGAGAAAGTTGATGACGCCATCGGGCAAGCCAGCCTCCTTGAAAATCTTGAACATTAAGTAGTTGGAGAGCAGCGCCGTCGGAGAGGGCTTCCAGAGCACCACATTCCCCATCAGTGCCGGTGTTCCAGCGAGGTTCGCCGCGATGGCCGTGAAATTGAAGGGTGTGACAGCCGTGCAGAACCCCTCCAGCGGACGGTAGTCCGTCATGTTCCAGATCCCTGTCTGCGGTGCGGAGTAGGGCTGGACGCGATACATTTCGGAAGCGAAGTGCACGTTCCAGCGGAGGAAGTCACACGCCTCGGCCACACAGTCGATCTCCGCCTGCCAAGGGTTTTTGGACTGCCCTAGCATCGTCGCTGCCCGCATTTCATCACGGTACGTAGTGGAGAGCAGGTGGGCCGCCTTCAGGAAGATCGCAGCACGGTCACGAAACGGGGTGACTGACCAGGTCTTGAACGCCTCAAGGGAGGTCTTGACCGCCTTCTCCGCCAACTCGGTAGTCGCGCTGAACCCCTTCGCCAACAGATGCTCGTGCTGAGACGGCATCACCTGGTGGAAAGACTTGCCGGTGGTGTACGGCTTTCCACCAATCACAATCGGGACCTCCTGAGGGCCTGCGCTGCGCAGCGCCTTGCAAGCTGCCTTGACATTCCGCGCAGCGTTGGAGTTGGGCTCGAAGTTGTCCATCGGTTCATTCACAATAGGAGGCGGAGTGAGCACCGCAAAGAGAACGGGGACACTGCGGCGCAGCATGGATTTTAAAAAATTCGAATAGAAAGTAACTTACTCACTGTTATTACCAAAAAAAGAGCACAAATACAAAAAGTAAAGAAAAAAAAAAAGAAGATGAGGAATGCACATTCACTGTGGAACACTGCGTAGCGCGATGTACCCCGCTTAGAAATCAAAAATAAAAAGAAACAGTCACTACAGTGCTACATACATGTTGTTAATTTCGTGGAAGTTATGCTTGTGCACTGCGAAATAGTGCACAGCTTTATTTTTAGTGAAGCTGGTGTATGAACTTACTGGTCTCTGTGATTGTACTGGCGAGAGAGTTCAACTATGCCGGCGCAGAAGAGAGACGCCAGAGAGAGAAGGATAGGGAAATCGCTATTCTTCATTAAGGCAGAAGGAGTTCAAAACTTCCAGAAGGAGAAGACACTTCGAGCCGGTGTGGTACCCATCTCTCTCTCTCTTCTTCATGATTTTTCATCTTCTCAGGGCCGAAATCATACATGGGCTGGAGCCTAAACTGGAAGAGTCTCCTTCAACAGAAAATATAAAATACCATTAAATAAAAAGAGTGGTTTGTAAAGTTTCTTGGTTCATATTATTCGCCTCCTAAGGAAACGTAGGTCCCTCTCTCTCTTTCTCTTGATTGAAATAGATAAATAATAAAAACTTTGTCTTCCGCAATACTTAAAACGTAAACTAAGTGCAGGAGGGAGTGGAATGAGAACACTTTTCTCTCCTTCTCAAGGATTAAGAAAGCGACACCAGAACGCCATCACTCTTCGCTTGACCTCCCAGTAAAAAGCAAAAGGGACAAAAAAATCAAACCAAAAAACAAAAAGAAAGCTAAAATACTAAAATAGGACTCGTGTAGTTTTGTTCTCGTTGTACCTGTTCCGCTAGTACAGCATCCTCGATAAAGTACTACTGGATGCACTTGAACTGCTCTATTTCTTCAGAATAAGCATGGCTCTATATTATGATTGTGTTTGAAAGTGAAATCACTACTAAGTGGAACTATTTTTTTTCCTGTTTTGCTTTTCTGTTCTGAATTATCGATAAACAGCTTTCTTACAATTTTTTTTTACTTTTCCGTATTTGATTATCAACGAAAAGAGAAACTAAGATCCTTACTCCTGGCTTACCAACACCCTACTTCTTTTCTAATTGAAAACAACTGAGAAACCTAAAACCTACTATCTCTGGTGAGACTGGCAGTCCTCCTTTCCTCGAAAGGAAACCCAGCGGACGCGCTCTGCACCATCACGACTCGATAACTATAAACTTGAAAATGCTTAAAAACGGACGCAAACAGATCCAACAAAGAAGAGAAAGTGAGGGAAAGACGAAGCGTATCATCAAGGATATGGGTAGTGCAGCCGGTCCGTGGGCCTCTCCGACCCTGTGGGTGGATTCCAGTTATTATCTCGTATTCGTTCGAAATAGCAGTGGTGGGTCCCGCTTGTTGGGTCCGAGACACATTTTTATGTGCAGGGGCAGTCCTTCGTCGTGTGGCCAGCCGCGCCGCAGTTGTGGCATGTGTCACTAGGAGAATTCGAGGGAGAACGAGATCGGGCTCTCTTGTGTCCCTCGCCCTTGTCTCTGCGCTTCCAGTACTTGGACTGCTCCCGCTCCAGTTTCTCCAGAAGCTTTCGTGAGACTTTCATGATGTGCAGGTAATTGCACTGCGACCCGCGATTGCAGGAGCCCTCGCAGTCTTCCTTGCAGCACGCTTCTGTGAAGTTCGTGACGGGAGAAAGCTCAGGTAGCAGAGGAATCTTGTTGAACTTCTTTGTGCGAAGCTTTTTAACGACCTGAGTGGCATCCTCTGGCTCCCGGAAGCGAATGTACACATTCCCGAGAAGGTGCTCGCCAAGGTTGCTGACTACGCGTAGCTCCTCAATGAAGCCCCGATCCATAAAAGCCCGCCACGTTTCCTTGTAGAAATGCTCAAAGTGCTTCTTCAGGTACTTCTTGTCAAACTCCTTCGGGCCCTCGTAATCCGTCAGAAACTCCACTGCCAGTGGGTTCGGGTACATCATGGGGAACAGCACCGTAGGGGAACTCGATGGCTTGGCATGAATCTTGGTACAATTATCGCCATGTCGGCACGCACCCATCTTGGAAAAGAAGAGACAGCGGTCATTACCCTGCTGGTTGTTGTGGTGATTGTGATGACTGTGGTGCATGATAAGCAAGATAAATTTGAGCAAGTAGGGCTATTCACTGGTGTCGGGCTGGGAGGTCTCGCCACGAGGTTTAAGTAAGTGTAAAAAGGGCGATAGAATAAAATACTTGGTACAGTTTCAAAAAAAAAAAAAGAGAGGCAAACAAAAAGTTTTTTTTTTAAGTTGAAGTGGATGATGCGACACGTACAGTATACGAGCATATCTTGATGTGGCATTCATAAATGTTTTTTTTCTTTCTGGACTTTATTGTTCATCCTCTAGTCCATCATGCTGCTCATTTTCCGTCATTACAAGCAATGAGGTGTCATCGTACTCAGCCTCCTCCTCCACAAGCGTGTGAAGACAGGGTTCCCAGGCCACTCCGCCCGCATCCGCTCCGCAAACTGCTTGCTTCAGACAGCGCCCCAACTCGCTCTCGCTCCCGTTACAAAGAAAGAGGTTCTCTTCGTAGGACACGTCCCGCTGTAGATGTAGCGAAGTGCCGTAGATGACCTGATGTCTCCAACAATGAAGGAGTCCACGAAGGCACTGGCGCTGCTCTTCGTGAACAAAGGCTATCGACTCGTCTTGACTACGAGCTCGCGGTGTGGGCCGCGGCTCAAAGAAGGTAGCACGGCGGTGCCGTAAGACCGCCTCATCTTCCACTTGGGTTTTTGTGCGCTTCAATGCACTACCTCGATTGCCCAGCTTTGCACTCGAGCTGGAGGGGGTGAGCGGTGAGGCCGTCGCGTCGTAAGTGCTCCTCTTTGGCCACGCCACCGATGGGAGACACCAGACATGCTGCACGTCACCAAGCGTCTGGGGTCGTCGGAGAATGACCTTGCTCGTAGCAGCACTCCACTCAAACAACGGCTCCTGAAGGCGAGTGTGTGCCTGCCCGCTGAGGGCCGCAACTAAACCACGGCCCGGCAGCACTGCACATACCACCACCGTCTCGCTCGCCGCTGCCGCACATCGCGACAGACGCAAATCCGTAGGAAAGAAAGCGCTGCAATCGCCGCACACCGCCTCCAGCGCAGCCGCCACTTGCGGGAAGTGTTTCCATAAGCCTTTGGCGTCCACGCAGCGCAACACATGCAACGAGAGCGCCACCGGCACGGGCATAATCGCTGCAGCGGGCAGTGGTGGCTCACCGTTGTCGATGGCAGTGAGGCTGGGGTAGATCCACTTGTGTACCAAGGGTTTGCTGATCTTGTGCTTCGCGGGCTGGGCGGCCTGCTCCAGCATGGCAGCAGCGTGGTCCCTTTCGGCCTCACGAGAGGCCGAGGGCTGCAGCTGATCACACCACTGGCGGTGCAGTGCGAGGTCCTCCTCATGAGCGGAGTACAGCATGTGGCAGTGTGGGCACTCTGTTGCTAGAGAGCTGCCGCTACGCTGCCCAAAGTCCAGACGATACTGCGTGAGACGCCTTCGCTTCCGGGAAGCCAACGGCGAGGAAGCGGACGGTGGCGTTGCTTGTGAGCGACTCATTGGCGCTGCACCACTCTTCTTGTCGCACTCTGTTACATCCTCCGATAGAGTGAGACCCAGCAGCGACCCCAGTGTCAATTCCCCTTCCTCGTCTTTCTCGTCTCTTCTCGCGCTCCCCACCACAGAAGCGGACACCAGGGGTTCCACCCCGGTGGGTGTGTCCGGCCCGATGCTCCTCTTCGCAGAGCATTGAGGTGTGTCGCTGCGGCGTCGTGCGTGAGATAGCGAAGATCTCAACGTCATCCTTGGTGAGTGAACTTCAATGTGCAATCAGTAAAATCTAATTAAATTCAATTTATCTCATTTTTTTATTACCTATGAGCCATACGCCTTCTCCAGAGAAAATACGAAGACATATAAAAAAAACAATAAATAACACAACGAACGGAAGAAATACGCTTTCATTCATCACTGTCTCCAGCAGAGCATCATATTTGTAGCACACTAGCGCTCGTGGCCACCACCGTTCAGCTAGGAGAAGAGAAGGAGCTAGCCATCCCCCGCCCACACGTTATATTTATTTCTTCTTTTTTTTCTGTTTTTGTTTTTTTGAGGTCAACACAGTAACCGTAGTGTAATGTTCAAACCTCGGGGTCGCTCGGCCTCCCCCGCGTCACCTCAGGGAGTTCATCCAGTGCGGTCAGCAAACTCTGAAACGTCCTGTCGTCCAACGGTGCGCTGGATTCCGTGTTTTCCGTCTCGTGGCTCACCTGCTCCGCGCATTTCCGCACTGCCTTCACATCCGCGATGTACTCTTTCATCAGTTCCTCTAGCCCGTTTGGCGCTGTCGAACTGGGTACCCCACTCGCTACTGTCGCGGAGTGCAGCATTGACATCGGAGGGTCCTCCAAGCCCTGGAGAAGTTCCGCGAGAGGCACTTGTGGCGGCTTGCCCACCCAGTTGTCGCTGCCATTGGAGCGCAACGCAGCGAGTAAATGGCTAAGCTTCTCCTCCAAGGTACCGTCGGAGCACTCGCTCTCTTGACCCGATCGGCCCTCGTGCTCTGTCTCCACTGTCGTCATCAAAAACACAATGAAATGCTATCAACTAAACTACGGAAAAAAGAACCAGTCAGCACAAAAAAGTGTGAAACAACATTTAAAAACATATATAACGAGAGCCGCATCTTTTTAGTGATATTACTTCAAGCGACAAGTGATCGAGTTCGATGGCGTCCAACTAGCCCCTTGTTTTTTTATGTTGATGGGAAGACATTAGAAGCTAAAAAATATCGTGTTCCGTTGTTACTTTAGTTGCTTTGTGATCATCTTTCGGTACTCTTCAAAGTCCCCGTCGAACTTCCGCACCGACTGGTTGTCGCAGACATAAATATCATCGCAAAGCGACGTGATGAAGTACTCGTCGTGCGAAATGACAAGCAAACTTCCCTTGAAAGAGAGCAGCGCCTCGATTAGGGCGTTCACCGTATCAATGTCCAGGTGATTCGTCGGCTCATCCAACAGCAGCAGGTGAGGCTTCGAGAACGTAATCCACGAAAGCACCAGTCTCGATTTCTGGCCACCCGAGAGGGTGTAGATGGGCTGTAGCGCGCGATCGCCGGAAAGGCCCATCTTGCCCAGGTGAGAGCGGATCAGCTGCTCCTCCACCGCCGGAAACTTGCTCCGCATGAACTCGACAGAGGACAGCTGTGGAGTGAGGGTCTCGAGATGGTGCTGCGCGAAATGCCCCACACGGATCTTCTTGTTGCGAGTGACGTGACCAGAGCGCGGCTCCAGCATGCCTCGGCACATATTGAGGAAGGTCGACTTACCCGCACCATTGGCACCCACCAGCACAATGCGAGCACAATCATCAATACTCATGGTAACGTCCTTGAAGAGCGTAGAGCCTGACTTGTAGCCGAACTCGCAGTCCACCAGTTCAATGTACGACCCAGAGACGGGCTCTGGATCAGGAAACTGGAACGAGAACTGAGGATCCGACACCACGTCTGCCACGTTCTCCATGCGCTCCAGTGCCTTGATGCGAGACTGTGCCATCTTGGCTCGGGCAGCGCTGTAGCGGAACTTGTCAATGAAGGATTGGATGTGCGCACGCTGCTTTTCTTGGGTGTCGTGCTGCTTCTTCTGCTGTCGCAGGAGTTCGACTCTCGTCGTCTCGAACTGATCGTAGTTACCAGTGTAATAGGAAAGGTGGAGGCCGTCGAGGTGAATCACCTCCTTGCACACGTTGTTAAGGAAGGTGCGGGAGTGCGACACAACCACCAGCGTCTTCTTCCAATCTTGAAGAAACTGCTCCAACCACATCACAGCAAAGAGATCCAAGTGATTCGTAGGCTCATCCAGCAGCAGCACATCAGGCTCCACAAAGAGTGCACGAGCCAGGGCCACACGCATGCGCCATCCACCCGATAAGGACGTTGTGGGGGAGGTCATCATCTCACGAGTGAAGCTCAGACCATGGAGAATCAGTGCAGCGCGGGATTCGGCGCTATGCGCATCGATAGCGTCCAGCCTTGCGTACACCTCATTCAGTCGCTGGTTCGCCTCATCATCGCTGCGCTTCAGCAGCTCCTGCTCCTCCTTGAGTAGCACTTCGCGTTCCGCATCGGTGCTCAGCAGCACCTGCAGCGGCGTTTCACTTCCCGCCACAATCTCCTGCTCCACGTGGAGGATCTGCATGAAGCGGCTGACGCCCTCTAGCTCGTGCTCTGAGAGTGCGCGGAGGAGCGTTGTCTTACCCGCTCCATTACGGCCAATGAGCCCATACTTGTGACCGGTCAGCAGAATAAGATCCGTGTTGTCCAGCAGCAGCGTCTTGCCTAGCCGGATGCGGATGCCTTCGCAGCGGATATCTGTCGAGTACGTGGAACCCTCTCCCTTGTGATGCAGCTTGGTGATCGCTGTCGCATTGGAAATGCCTCTCTTGCGTAAGAATTCCTCATACTCCTCCGCAAGCATCGCCTTCTTCTCGTCCTCGCGCCGCTTCTTCCGTACGTCCTTCGCCTGGTTCCGCTTCGTCTCCCACGACCAGTCCTCGTTAGTGTTTGCCTGCGTCACCTTCCCCACACTCTTAATCATGTTCGCCTTCTTCACGCTCTCGTCGTATTGCCGACCAATACTCACCGCATTGGCGAGTCGGCTAGACTCCTCCTTTGGCTTCTGCGTCACGTGCTGGTGCTCCATGTCTCCTGTGATACTCTTCACTTTTGTCTGGAGCACCTTCTCAGAGGGGAAGACTTCGAATTCCGTGAAGTACAGCTTCAGTGCTTCTTCAATCTCCGATTCTGGTAGGTACGACTCGGGGTTTGTCTGGCCCTCCAGCATCTTCAGCAGGTACTCCACCACGCATGGGTCGAGCTGGCGCAGCCCCATTTCAGGGACGTGGCGCCGAAAGATACTGACCACATCCGAGTTCTTGGATTTAAACACATTGTTCACTGTCTCGACGTCCATTTCAAACAGTAAATCGTCTGGTTGGAGAAATGGTAGAAGGTCGGTGACTCTGCTGTGACGTTTAATTAGTGGCGTGTACTATATATTTCGCAATCACCACAAATAAGCTTTTCCTAAATTACGAGAAAAGAACAACAGCGAGAAGAAAAAAAAATAGAAAGCAGTACGAGCCCAAACATTTTATTCTTTCAGAGAGGATGCAGTGGTAGTCATTCACTTGTGTCATACGAGAACTTTACCGAGTTCCAGTGTCTCATAGATGAGTGTTCCCCACACCACTGGTGAGAGTCGAAGGGGTCTCTTCCTCACTGGAGAGCTCACTTCTTCTTCGCCGCACCGCCACCCTTTGCCGCAATATCCTTCGCTCGCTTCTTCTTGAAAGCAACGAGTTGCTCCCACTTGTAATCATCGATAGCAATGGGCTGCAACACCCGGCCCGAGGCACTCATCCGGTCCGCTGCGAGCCACGCCTCCTCCATCACCATCTGGATGAGGTCCTGGGATGAAATCCCCTCCACGAGCGGCGGCGAGTACGTGGTACCGTCCAGCCAAGTCACCTCGATCTTCGGGGTGATCATGTCAATAGAGTAGTACAAGAAAATTTTATCGTTGGGAAAAGGGCTGCGGGCACTCAGAGCGCGGCGGTAGAAGTCCAGAGCAGCCTTCTGTAAGCTGTTTCCAAACCGAAACAAGAAAGGGCAAATAGTAAGTGTCACCTTCTCCATGTGCATCAAGAAGAGATGTCGGTGAAACGTCCGTGGCGCTAAAACAGCAAGCGGTCGCGTGGCAGCAATGTGCTCCGGGACATGCTCGGGGTATTGAACCTCCCGCTCCCACATACTCGGTGAGGACAGTGGGTTGTGCCACGACTTGAACAACCACTTTGGCTGTGAGTCCTTCTTCACGTACTGCACAGTGGGTAAGGGCTTCTGCACCAGCTTTCCCGTTTGAACAGAGAGGTAGGCGAACTCTCGGCCCGCTCGCCCGTAGTCCGTGGGGCATTTGGCATGGGCGAAGTGTTGATGGTACTGTCGATGCGTCTCCCCCTCCCCCCACGTAGAAGCCGTTGCCTGATTGTACGTGTAGGTGTTGTGATTGCCGCGCCACATCGCGTAGAAGGGCAGCGGATAAACCAGTCCCTTGAGATGTCCGACATGGGGCCGAAGGCGGGGCTGGCGGGACAGCGCCACTTGCGGAGGGGTTAAGCCCAGAGACCGCAGGGCCTGAACGGAATAGTGTCCAGCCATCGTCGTTCCGGTTTCAAGTTAAGTTTGTTTCAGTACAACCGCAAAATTGTAGCTATTGTGAAAAAATATTTTTATTTGCCTTTTTAAAAGAGAAAATAGAGGAGTTCCCAAAAAGGAAGAGATATGAATCCACTAGTTAGTTAAGAGCAACAGGAGGTCGATCAGGGAAGGGAATAACAACTTCGCTCCACTATCATCGAGTTCACCTCACCTTCTGTTTAGTTTGTTTTCTTCTCACGTTTTCTCTGTCAAAGTTATTTCGATCACTTCCACCACTTCTACCGAAACGACCTCTACCACTTTTACAAAGTTTTCTTCACTGTTGTTTGGGCTTCTATTTACACATCAGTCACGCCATGCACATCACTGAGCTCCGCTAGACGTGCCGATAGAGCGCGAGACCCTTCATACCCAGCTGGTTCTCCCACAGTTCGCGTTCATTGGCATAGAGTTCGAGAAGTGCCTCGTGGCGCTTCTGCTGCTGGTCCATCTCCTCCATCTTTTGTATCTCCCGCATTTCATCTCCAGACGTGCCGCCGGCCATCTTCTTGCCAGTGGTGCCGTAGATGTACTTCATGTGCCCGGCGTAGCGGCTTTCCTCCTCCGCGAGACGCTTGCGCTCCTCACACGTAACGCTCTCTTTAATAAAACTGAACACGTTGTGCGGAAGGTTGTCCCGGCGCTTCTCTACGTCATGATACTCGCCGAAACGACCGCTGGGGCGGATGCCGGTAATGTACGAATCACGGCCATCACCAGTAGAATAAAACGGCATATGGCAGAATCTAAATATGTGTAACAATAAGAATAATGTAAAGAGCAAACTGTTGTCAAAGGAGAGCAACTTCCTGGGGGGATGCGTTCAGCGGTGTGTATACGTGTACGGCTGAGTCTGGATAACTAAAGGAAAGAGGAATTAAAAAGAAGAAAGAAGGCAGCATTAGTACTGAACGTAGTATTGATGAACCACTTCGCCTTCAAGAAGGCGTCAAATGCAAGCTCGCCACGGCACACCACAACCCACTTGTTTTCACTTCGCAGCATGTCCTGCAAGGCATAGTGAACCTTTAAGTTTCATTAACAGTTATCAGTGGTGGTTCCTACAGTACTGGCTGGGTCTCAATGGGGATACCTATCGCTCTTGTTACTTCGCGTCCGAAATTACTTCTTTTTCTTTTTCTTCTCCAAAAACGGCTGAGGCACAACTAAGCGAAGCGCGTAGGCATCGTTGCAGTCCAAATCCACGTAGTACTCTTTAACCAGCTCCATGGTCTCGAAGTTAAATGCCTTGTAAAAGCCTATGGCATGCTCCGAAGAAGTCTGAACATTAAGGTAGATCCCAGTAATGTGAACCGAAGTGTCTGAATAAACATTATTGATGATTGCCTCCAGCATGCGGGAGCCGATGCCCATACGGCGGTACGGTTTCAGCGTACAGATGGTCATAATGTAGAGCCGATACACATCTGGCTCCTCGACCAGCTCTAGGCGGCACGTGCAGCAGCCCACGAGGATATCGTAGAAGTACGCCAACTTGATATATCGGGGGAATCCGTGAGCCACGTTGGTCTCATAGTGGTGGTCCGTGTACCGCACCGCTAAAGAGTTCAGCTCCACCATCCGAAGTTTCTCAATCACGCGAACATCATTCATTCCCTTTATCTCTAGCCCTGGAATAGGGTCCAGTGGTTTCAGAGGAAAGGCATCCGCCGGCATACGGGAAAAAACTCTCCTTCACGCAATGGTTGTCTATCTGCGCAATGTTATTAATTTATTAGGCATCATCAAAAATCACAAAAAAAAAAGAAGCACACGTGATAATCCGCACCGAGGGCGAGATCTCATGGCATCCGGCATGTAGAAGATAGTTCATCACACAAAAGAACAGAAAAAAATATCTTGATTGGAGGAACGTTACACCACCAACAGCATAACGAAAAATAGTGTACAAGGGTCAAAACATATTTGAAGTATACAGGTGAAAAAAGAATACCACCAGTAGGTGATTAACGTGAAAAAGAAGGGGAGGAGCTCTCGTGAACTATCGCTCTCAGGATCACCGGTCAAAGATGGTCTTCTTTACGAGGCAGCGGAGTCCTTCGCTCCTTTGGATAGCGCTACAGCGACTCGCCTTGCAATGTCCAAGTTGGTATGACGGGGTAGTCCTACTACTCCATGACACGTCGCAGGATGTGGAGCAGAGGAGCTCGATTTGTGGGACTCCATCGGGCGATGGAGTTCCTTCTCCGTGAAACGAACAGGGAAGTTACTGCTCATGGTGTCTCCGGTGCGCAGGGAGCTGCAGCTGTTGGACAGGGGCGGGCGGCATCCCTCGCACTCCTCCGGGTCCGAGTGCTGCGCCACCATCTGCTCTCTCTCCTCTATGGACGTAGCGGTCAAATCTCGGACCCCTCGCGGAGTATCGAGGCCCAGCCCGATCGTCCCGTTCATCTTGCTGTGCCCAGAGCTGCGCTCCACGCCGTCAGAGGAGGAAGTCATCCCCATCACGTGATGGCGGCTTCTCTCGTGGCTGAGCTGGGAGCGCAAGTCCAGAACCTGGGCCTCGAAGAACACCTTCATGCGCTCAAACTGCTGCTGCAGCAAGCGCACCTCGTCCTTGTGGTGGACCTCCGCCGCCTTCAGGTTCCGCTTGAGACGATCTGCGAGCTCCCTCCTCTCCTCTTCACTCTTCTTCACAGCATCCCGTTCCTGGCGCAGTTGAGATAGAGTCGCCAGTTGCTCCGCCACCACCCGCCGGCTGTCCCGCAACTGGTCTCCTATCTGCTTCAACTTTCCGTGGAGCAGCTGGTTTTCTCGCTCCACTTGCTCTTTCGCAACGATCGCGTCGTGCAGCTGGGCAGTGACGCTGTTCGTTGCGAGACGAGCTTCGTTGGATCGCAGAGCCGCTGGGACGCTGCGAGGCGTGGGGCGTGAGAGCACCACACGGAACTCTTTCGCGTACCCCCCCGTTTCCTCAGGGATCTCGGCTGTGTTGAGGCGGATCGGCTGTGGTGGATGCTTGTCCGAAGTAGGCGGCTCTTCCTCCTCTAAACTCTCCTCACTCGCCACGCTCACCTGGGTCGCAGTCGCGCCTCTGACCGACGTCGGTGGTGTGGCTCGACCTCGTGTTCGGGGCGACCACAGCCCAGAGAAGGTCTGATTCCCGGCGTCCTGCATGGAGTCTACAGCCGGAATAGTACTTGCTGTGCTGGCGACAGAAATCGACGGGTGCGCTGCGTCGCGTGAAGGATTAGCGCTCTGGATAGGATCCTGAGGCGTGGCGGCAGCCACTGCTCTCCGGCGCCGCTCCAGTGCCTCCGCTTCTAGGGTTTCCTTTCGAGACACTGTGGAGCCCATCGCTACCAGGGTAGCCGGTGTCAGACTCCTCGGCTCTTTCCGCAGCGCAGTGCCGTCCAGCGTCACCACGTGAGGTTGAAGCTTGGCCACCAGCGGACGGTACACTTTCTGCTGTGTGACAGGGTTCCTGCTCAAATCCAAGGCTTCTAATGAGGGACATGAAGAAAGAAAGTGTAGCTCCTCCGCGGATTCAATGAAATTATTCGCGAGTGCGAGCTTCTTTAGGCTGGACATCCCATCTAAGCCCAAAGTGCGCTGAACATGATTGTCCTCCGCGATAAGTACTTCCAGGGGTATTTTAGGATGCAGACCTGCAAAATGCACCAAGCGATTAAAGCTGACATCCAGATGCCTCAGATGTATGAGATCCGAGAGTCCTTCCAAGTGAGTCAACTTGTTGTGAGAAAGGTGGAGCTGAGTGAGGCTTAATGGAAGGGTCACCACTTGAGTTATGCGGTTGTAGCTGACATCTAGCACCCGTAAGCCTGCGAGTGGATTCAGGTCGGATAGCACTTCCAATTCATTATGAGAAAGGTCAAAGTGCGTGATTCGGCGCAAAAGTTGAACATCCTCTCGACAAGGGATCACTCTCCCAAGGTCAATGTACCGGATACCTTTATTCCTACCTGATATGTCTACCCGAGGGAGCTCGCCTCCCTTTACATGAGCAACACCCTGTGGCATAAAGGTCAGCACGCCCACCAAATAAAAGAATGGAAAGCGATATTCTAAGGAAAATTCTTCTGCAACTATATTGTATTACAGTGGCATAAGACTTTAAAAGAGAGAGAGAGAGAGGAGGAGGATAAAAGAATAGGATATTCCACACAAGGACGGTCATTCTTCCAGTGGAATGCAGAAATGTTTGGGCAAATTGTCTACCTCGTCATCGCACTTGAGGTTCCTCCGGTGTTCCATTATGCAAAGAGGTAAAAAACTCTAAAAGGAGAAGAAAAAAAAGAGAAAGCAGCATCCAGACGAAAATCCCGTAGTCTAATTAAAGCGATCTACTAGTACTTGAAGGTGTTCCACCTTCTTCTCGAGGTCACTCATCGCATCGTGTAATCCTTGTGTGGAGCGGATATTCGATACATCTCCGGTACCCGTTCTAGGCAATCCAAGTAGACCTTCTGTCAAGCTTTCAATATCCTGGTAGTGCTGCTCGCGGCTAGCTTTCGTCGCCTGAAGCTCCTTGGTCTGCCCACCTTCCTCTACAAGTTGGGCAGTTTGAAAGGTAATCTTCTCCACCTGATAAAGCTTGGAGCACAAAGACCTCCACTGCTCCTCCCTCCGCCAAGTGAGAGTGCTGAAGGCATCCAGCGCCTTCCTCACCTCCTCTACAGCTTGTCTTACGTCATTGGGAAATCGTTCGGAATATTCCACGTGGCTTCGCTCCACAGCCGCGCCACGCCGTGGGGTTAGCGCGCTGCAGCTGTCAATAATCTCCACCGAACGGACGAGACGCTTTTCCAGTTCACTGTAGGCCGCCCAGAGCTGACGCAGCAAATTCAGACCCTCTCTCTTTCTGGGTTCACTGGTGGAGCCGGTGTGAATGTACTGATGCAGATGATTCGCGATGACATGAGCCTCCATTCTCTCATTCGTCTCAGGGTCTCGAAGATCCTCCAGAAGGACCTCCACTTCTAATGGGTTCACTGCCGCATTCCATTCAAGGGAGTCCCGGGTCGCTTCCAACTCCTGAAGTCTAGTTTGAGCTTCGCGAAGTTTCGCTTCTATGGCTGCGGCTCGGTCTCGTTCCATTTCGTATAAAAACTGGTACATCTCCGGCGATCGCTGCTTCTCTAAGTTCAGAGGCTCGCTACTCAATTTTATGGGTCCCGAACGAGAGAGCTGATCGAGTAGCTCCACTTCCCTGCACCGCAGCGCCTCGCACTCCTCCGTCTTCACCGCAAGCTGCTGCAGCAGCTGACTCTCCCGCTCCAGCAACCCTGTCAATGCTGAATCATCTCGCGCTCCACGTCCGTTGCCCGCTCCTCCCTCCGTGGAGCCAAGGGAAGAGGTACGGAAGGACACCGACGGAGCGGATGGCGCTGGCGTGTGAAACGTCGCTGCTGAGAAGCTGGTGTGCCGTCTAAACTTCTTTTCCCTTTTGCCATTCCCCATGAGCGATTGGCGGTAGTCCCTGATGGCCCTCTCCTCCGCTTCGAGATCTTCCTCAGGACTCGAATGAAATGCCGGCATCGAGCGTATTTCCTCCCCAATGTCATCAGAGACAGCGGACCAGTCCAGTGCCTCACCGAGAAGAAGGGTGGCAATGCTGTCCATAGACTGGAGGTAGGTGAGAAGCGCGTCTGGTACATCCTCTCCGAACTCTGTGCTAAAGTCAATTCGTTTGGAGAGGTGAAACAAGAAATAGAGTAAGGCCAAGAGAGAGAAGCCGTTCTCCTTGTCAGGGGCCAGCGCCACAGGTTGAACAAAAGCGAGAGGAATACGAACTCGAACACAGCACTGGAGCAAAGTTTCCCAGTTCTGCTGTGTTCTTTGCGATATAGAATGTGTGTGGCGCGACACAGGGCGTATCTTAAAGAGAGGAAATATTTTACTAAACAATAATAAAGGCACCTCACCATTCGCGAGATCACTGAAGTCACGTACACGTTGGGAGGAGTACCTCTCTGCAAAGGATAAGAGCTCTTTCTTCCCGATTACTACATTACTCATTTAATCAGACAAAGAGAGCCTCCACGACTACAGCAAAGGAAGAAAACCAATACGGGAGAAAGAGTCACATCAAGAAAGAAGAAGAAGAGTTATTAAAAAAAGTGAGGAAAGGAGTTAGCGAGTCACCTTAAACCGAGACCGAGTGAAGATCCTTCGCAAGAGAGTTAAAAAATGTTGAGTCTATTAAACTGATAAAAAAAATCATCTAAATATTGCTGTTGTGAGATGTGAGGAATGCTTTACTGCGACTGGGTACCGCAAAGGGTCCATGAAGAAAAGATTCATTTACTGGTCCTCTTGCTTCATCTTTATGACGTCCTCCTTTAACGGTGGAGCGGAATCACGACGTTTCTTGGACGGTGAAAAATCCTGAGCGCTCGGATCAGATTCTTCATAGCTGGCGAGGTAGTACTCATACGGGGATCGAAAAAGTGTATCCCGCTTGGCGTTATGGTGCGTCGCCATAAAGTACTTGAAGCAAGCTCGGGTGTAGTGCTGCCCTTTGCAATCCTCCACGATGTCCTCCACGTCGGTTACTCGAATGTGAACGTCACCAAAATCCTTCCCTCGAACATCCTTCTGGCCCTCTTGCAGCAACTTGCGCAGGCGAGATTCATCTCGAAAGCGGAAAGGGCACCCGTGGCAATCCTTTTGATCCACCGTTGGGGGGAGATTCAGAATGGTAGTGCAGGAAGCGGTGTTATAGCTCGTCTTCTTCCCTTCCATCCCGTAGTGGTGCCGGATATTGTACCCATACGACGATTTCGCGAAGGCCTCCAGAGACCCACCACCCTTTACCGTCATCAATGAAGAGAAGAGTTGAAGGGCATCCTCAAGAGGGAGCCCAATGGCTTTCAGAAACAGACCATACATAAATCTTCCATGGTGTTTCAAATGTCCCTCACGTCGAAGATGTGAATCGATCTGGCGCATGCATGGAGGGAAATGCGTGCGTGCCAGTGCAGCGACGTCTCCTGCCCGGACGGATCCCGCTTGGCCCTCCGCTAGGCTGTCAACTGGATCCGCAATGAAGTGTTCCAGGAAGGCATCGAGCATGTTCATTACGTTCTGCTTCTCCGTCTCCTCTGATAAATGTTGCTGCTTCATTCGAGACAAATATGCTTTGTGAAGACCCCGATTCAAATTACCACGGAAAACTGTCAGAAACACCTCTTGCACCTGATTTCGATGAAGGATAGCCATTCCCTTGATCAAGATGACACTTCTAGACTTAATTAACCGCGTGGCCAGAGACATAGGTACCGCGAAGTAATTGTCCAGGTCCAAGTAAATACCCTTGTTTTCAAATTTGTCCCTTGCTAAGTATTGTGTATATTCAATAACCAGATCATTCTCCTTCAGGTTTTGATCGATTCTCATGCAGGGCAATCCATTCTTCTCCATCAAATCCGCCAAAAAAGTCTTCTTCGTATTTTTTTCCATCTCTAAACGAAGGCGAGCACGGAGCAGAATTTCCTCTGTTTTAACGTACCATTTCCTCCACCTTTCACTCATGCAAAACGCAAACCGGCACAGCAAATGCGACGTAAGATCTTCATCCTTATCAAAGGCTATCGGCGGTACCACCTTCGACTGCTGGCCATTCACCGGCCCCGTAGATACTCTGGAAGGACGATTTTCAGGTGAGGAGGAGCCAAGGACTACCGTATCTTCTAATGTGCTCAAGGACCGCCTCTCCTCTGGCAGCCGTTCGCCGATCTTTTTAAGTATCGAATCGAAGCTTTCAGCCACAGGAGAATTTACAACTTGGTCTATCCACGCTAGTAACTCCAGCCGTTTTGCCACAAGAACTTCCAGTTCGAAAAGGGATTTGTTTCCTTGCGGTGTAGCACCATACATAGTATGCCAATCCTGTGTTACAGGCACTGCAGGTTTAGTTGTTGTCACTTTGGCCACAGCTTGAATGATGTTCATTGGCGAAATTCAAGAGTGGAGTTTGTTGTTCTTGTTTGTCTGTTCCTTCGGGTATGCTCTACTTTTCTTGTTATTTACCGAAATTATTATATGACATTTATAGAAATGGAATGATTAGTTTATTTTTCATCTTCCGTCAGAGCCATTTTCGGTAGCAAAAAATGTTTAATCATAGATCGCTTCTTTCATAAAGAATATAAGAACGTAATCCGCATACTCATTCAACCTATTTTTCGAGTTTAGTCTGCTGATTCGTGTCGTCGTCGAATGTTGTGTCGAATAGAGAAGAGCGACGGGTCCCGAAGTAGACGATCATTCTTACGATGTCTCTCCATTTCGTCTTGAAGCATCGGGTCGCATCGCTCTACAATCTCACGTGCTTGGGACACCAACTCCTTTCGCTGCAGATACAGTTCCTTGTACTGCTGATGATAGGATGAAAAGAGGTACAACAGTAGCGGCATCGTTGCACGAGCTTCAATCTGAGCCTCCTGGGACACTAATAGTGAAATATATAATGCCATAGGGAGAGAGATCAACACAGCTGTAGCAGCTTGCAGATTCGTGACAAGATATACACCAACAGTGGCTATCACAAGACCCAATGGGACAAAGAAAAATGACATCATAATTCTAAACGATCCCTTTACATCAGCACCAACAATCTTCACGGTACTTTCTGCAACAGCTTTTCGCGTTCTCTTGGTGGCAAAATATTCGATACAGCAGCCCAGAGGCAACCCGACAACTAAAAATGGAAACAGAATAGAAATAAGCATAATAAGGGTGAACCCACGACGAATTAGTAAATGTAAGTGTTTACTACTTGGCTCTGCAGTAAGATTTTTCAGAGTAACTACTTGGCTATCTTTCAAGTACATCTTGTCCCGAAGCGTCGAGTAGGATTCCACCTTTTTTCGGAACGACATGAAATCATCGTTATTTCTGTTATTTTCAATCACTTGAGCCAAACGCCGAATCAAACTAAGGTAGCCCTTCGGTGGAAGAAAGCAATTAGGTGGCTGGTAGAGCTGTCGGAAATCATGAAGAAACTTTAGAGTAGGATAATCTGCAACGTTAATGGTAACAGCTTTCAGAGCTTCGTGGAGCTGCTTCAAAAACAAATTAATAGCTTCCCGTTTATTCGTCGCGTATAGTTGAACTAAATGAGGAGGTGGTGCTATTGGTGGTCCAATCTCCACATACGCACGACTCCTAAATTTGTGACCGTAAAGATACGTCAGTCCAACGGGCACAACTTTCACGTTGATTTTACTATCCGCAGCCGCTAGACTAAACATTGCTACACCTGCTTTGAGAGGTAACAGTGATGTGTTATCATGAGAACCACCCTCTGGGAAAATACCGATGCAGCGGGACTTCTTCATTGTTTCATATACCTCGGCATACATTTCACTCTGATCTATTCTAGGAGAAGTGCTAAAAGAAATAGGATATTCAGTTGTCTCAAGGGAGATCGGAACAGTAACCTCAAGTTCGGTATCACTAATAACCGCTTTCACTTGTGCTCGGTGCACACGTTTCTCTTTGTCTACTTTCCAAACAATGACATCTCCCTCTTTTAAGGATTTTGTAAATGTTGTTCCCTCCCCAACAACCAGTGTGTGGTCTATCTTCACAATGCAACCTTCCCCGGGGGTCGACGGAACATCTTGAGGTCTAATAACGGGTACAGATTCAAACATGCGCCCCAAAGTTCCAATGATAGGCTGGCTCAACGATTTTTTCGCCATAAGGAAACGAAGTTTTCTTACTCCTCCAACGTATGAGTTCATCATCAACGGATCAATGAACTGGTTTTGGTGATTACCGAAGAATACAGCAGCCCCGGTGGGCGGTATATTTTCAGCTCCAACAACAGTGACTTCACGAAAGTAGACGCTTCTCACTACCCACATCACAAACTCTCCAATAAGACGACCAATTGTAAATCCAAGGAGATGAACATGATCGACAGAAGATTGTTCTTCAGTCTCATCAGCTACATCTTCCAGCCATTCAGCTACAGGAATTGTTCTCCCACATTCAGGGCAATATATGTCATCGCCTTCGTTTTCAGAAGTTCTATTAGCATCTGGTTTTAGGCCACTTATAGGTAAAGATTCATCCGCTTCAGGAAAAGAATATCTGTCTCTTGGGATTGAGAAAGTAACGCATCGTTCTTTCGATTCATCCGCAGGTATATCATTCATTATATCAATAAAAGTTATCACTAAGAAAAAAGCAAAATACCCTGGGGAATCACTTAGGTAATAGAAAGAGTAAATACAAGACAGCAACAGTACTAAAAATTTAAATTAACTTAATTAGCAGCAAATAATGTAATCGCAGTTGAAATATTCTTCACGTGGCAAAATAAAATTAGGGCTATTATTTTTTATGATTATTACCATACAGAATTAAAAACATTTCGAATTCTTTTATTCTCTTTATCCCTTTAAATATTTCTTTTCTTTTGTCGCTAATTCAGAAAAATATTGCTATTTTTAAGACTGCCGATAGATAAAAAAATTAAGAAATAATAATAATAATCTATTCGGGAAAGTTTTTTCACCATAATTATTACTATTATTAGTCTATTCATCACAGTTATCATCACTACAGGCATCACTATTTTCTCTCTAAAAAAATCCATTAGTTTCATCAGTATCTTAGCTCCGTTCCATGCAAGTTTTCAACTTTTTCGTAATAATAATAATAGCAACAATAATTTGAGAGCTAATTGTTGATTTTAAACTTATACTAATAAAAAAATATTTAAAAAAAAATGGACGAAGCAACAGCAACCAGGACTCAAGCATAAGCAGTCAGTGAACGGAATGATCAAACAGGAAATAAAAAAATAAAACCTATATAGTGAAATTACCGTAAATAAATACATGCAGTAACTGTAATTACCAGTTAACAAAGCCTTACACTATAATAGAGTATAAATAAAACAACAAAAATTAAAAATCGTACTAACAGCAGGAATAAAAACAAAAAAAAAGTACAAGAGGTACTGCAGTACAATGAAATCAAAATGAAAATTTTAGTTAATAATTAATAATCTTTTTTTTTCCTTCTGCTTCGTAGATTGAAAAAATAAACAGAAATAAAAAAGCAGAATACCAAGGGCTAATCAACGCTCTACAGAAACAAGTTAAGAAACAATTCACGAACAAATGAACGATTAGAAAAAAAAGATGAAAAAATAAATGCTTTTCGATGAGAATAGATGTATCGGAGAAAAAAAAAGTTATAAGTAAGGAACAGTTACGAGTTGATTTACGGTAGTTAAGAGGAGAAAAAAAAAAAAAAAAGCTTGAGTTTGGATCGGCCACGGTACTTTCGAGCATGGAAAAAAATATATATTATATAATAGCCATTTAATAATATTTTTTTATATATCAATCCTTGCAATAAAATATTGCAGGAAGAGACAAGAGACACAAACAGTAAGAAAAGTAAGTTATAAATGAGATGTAAGAATTAATAAAAATAGAAAGAAAAAAAAAAAAGTAAAAAGCAGTAAGAGCAAAACGGAAAGAAAAAAAAAAAAAGAAATAAAAAAAAACGAAGGAAACATATATATATATATATATATATATATCTAACAACAGTAAAAACAAAAAAATAACAAAGAAAAAATAAAGAACTAAAGATGATACAAATTCAAAGAGAAGAAATATATATATTTATGTATAGAAATGCCAAAATAATATATTACAGTTCTGAATACAATTTAAAAACGGCAAGTTGATCGAACAATGTAATGGTGTACAAATAGTAGATTAAAATAAGAAAACTTGACTTCCAAAAAATAAGGCCGATATATATCCTACGCAGTAATTTTAAAAAAAATAGATATTGCGCGAATCTTGGACCTTGAGTGAAATAAAAGGTGTAAGTACAACGAAGAATAATTAGTGCGCAACCTGTTTCCCAGAGAAAAAAAATATTCAAAATCTTAATTACTAAAAACAAAAAAAAAAATCTTTCGAAAAATCCGGATAATGATAAAATATCATTCTCTAAATCGTTGCAAGATTTAAAGGCAATTCCTAATTTCACACTTACAGGAACCGTGAGAAAGACTCGCCAAAAAAATATCAATGACAAACATAACAAATTTATTTTTTTTGCCTGCTTGGAATGCGCCGCGGAGGAGGGAAAGAAACATAAATTTATCAAAAGATAAAAAATTAAAAATGAATAATTTGTGTAGTAGTTACACTTTTTACACCTTATAACGGTATAAACATTTTCATTTACAGCCAAGGGGAAGCCTATCGCACCCATTTTATTTTTTTCGCGGAACCCCTGCCATATTTTTTTTTTTAAGTGCTTAAAAGAAAGAAATGGGCTCGGGGAAAAAGGAAGCAAAACACCAAGACATGCCCCAACGGGTTAACCAAAAATCGTTTTCCAAGACGAGTGTTTAAAAACCAAAAGGCGTATTAACGTAAACCAAAAAACGAATCAAAGAAGAGAAGGAGAGAAGACATGGAAAATCAACAATGAATTCCTACGGAACCATGCGGAAATATACGATTTACAGTTCTTTGCAAGCCAAGTTCACGCCGCCAGCTAGGGAATTTTTGAATTTCCCCCTTCGGGGGAATCGGGATGTGTTACCAAACCGCCGGTCATTTTCACACCGAATTTGTTTTATTTGGGGCTGCGGGTTTTGATTCCCACCAAGCCAAAGGACACTTATGTTAAGCCGGCGAAGCCGAAAAGTGTATTGTGGAGGGCGGCGGTTGAACCATTGCTTTCCATGAACATTTGGCAAATGCGTTTCACTTGGCCTCTGCCAAAAGGCATGCTGTGTTCCCGAAGAGCGTTCGATCGCCACCAGCCCCAGCTACGGCCAATGCCAACGTTGACTTCGGACCCTTGGCTGATTTCTTCGCCAAGCAGCTGGCGCTCTCCGCCGCGCCTCCAAAATCGTTTAGGGCTGACGTGATGGCCGCGGATCTTCGGAGCCTTCAAAGGAAGTGTCGAAGGAAGTGTTTGTGCAGGAAAAAGAATCCGCCACCTCCCCTTTCGATACCTGCGAAGACGATTCGGGGGAAGTGAAGCGCCTTTTGGCCGCCATCATTCCCCGCTGTCCCGGGATGTCTCGCTACCAAGTCCACAACTTTGGAGCGACGGCTGCCCATATGGAAAGCGCTCTTCGTTACTGTGACTCCAGGTACTTTCCTGTTTTCCTAATAATAAAAATGTCATTTATCGCTCTCTTATATATAGATTTAAATTTGATTTAAAATTGCAGATCGATCATATAAAAAGCATTTTTATTCCCCTAAATTTTATGTTTCTTTCTTTTATTTTCGATTACAGACGATCGCGACTACCTTAAGCTTATTGGTTTCCCACACCGCGATCATGTGAGCCAATAAGATCTTCAATGAATTTGGGCACCCCTCTGTTTTGGGTTCTCCTGAACCACAGATGAAATGGAATAGAAATGGTTTCGCCTTTGAGCGAGGGTATTTTCCTTCAACATGATAACGGCGCGCTAAAGCATCCAGAAATGGTATCTACTTCTTCCTTTTTCCCTTTTGTAAGAAACTATATACATTAGAATGATGTACACGCAAGGTAAACACAGGTGAAAGCCTTTCCCTTCCGAAATGTGGGGATTCTAACGGCGGGCTCCGGCACGCCAAGCTCTCGCTATCGCATTCGTCCTTTCCCCACCTGCATACAAAGGTATCGAGGCATTTCTCGCCGCCGGGAGCTCTTCTAGAGAGGCTCTGGGAAGTAGCGGATTTGGGGAAAGGGGGGCCGCCCTGCGGCGAAAGGGGGTGGAAGAGCTTTTGGCGACGGGCCTAGGGGGCCGAAAAGAAACTTCAGCAGCCCACCGAGGTGCAGAAAGGGCGGAGTGGCCCGAGCCAATTCTTTCAACGGCGATTACAAGGCATTCATCTGATTCGCCAGATGGAACTGTTTCTGGCCAAAAAAACTAGTCGAACGTAGAGCTCGACAACGTTTTTTTTCCGGTATCTTCCCAGAGAAAATATTACCATGTGCCACTCTCCCCTACTTGATCCACGCTCTCGTTTCGCGGATACGAGAGCAACTGTCCTCCCAGAGGGTCGTCTTCTTTCCGCTGTTCATCCGACGCTACTGGATAGCTGGTATCCTGAGGATTACTCGTCGTGGCAATGAACAACCGGACATCTTAGATTCCGCCCCGTCGCAGATTGTGCACAAGGACTTGAAAAAGTTCATCAAGAGCTTCTGGCACGAGCTTCGAATCCAGAAGGTGCACTGCGCACGGTAGCGGCCTGGGAGTGACGACTGCTGCCTTTTCATGGCCGCATATTTCTTTGCTGAGCACCTCCGAGTTGAAGTGGTATCTCCACACTCCATTGCTGACCGACTACGGAAATTTCTCGCTCAGGTCGCAAAGATGCCGAAGGAGTCCAAAACGCACCGTTAGACGCCCCACCAGCAGAGCTCGAAGCAACGCGACGATTTCGCCCATGCCTCGCCGGAGGCACAACACACCGCACCAGTGGAGGTGCAACGAGCTTTCGATCCCTTCATCGAAAACTCACAAGAAGAGTCCGTACCG
>JASAOA010001840.1:0-111651 GCA_030849815.1 Vickermania spadyakhi
CAGCGAGTCTGAGTCAGGTAAGAGAGATTTCCTGTGTGCGTGCGGCGTAAGAGGAGAAATGCGGGAGGGGTGCGTCGGGATGAAGAATCAAGCATTGACATTATCTTCTTTTGTTTTGTATTCTTTTTAAAGTGCATTCGTTGCGCTTTTATTGTGGAATGTTGGCGAAATTTGTAGGATTTTGAGTGGATTGTAATGGCTTGTGGAAAATATTTTTGCGCGTTTCTCTCTCTGTCTTTTTCTCTTTTCTGGACAGCAATTCTCTTTTATACTCTAGATAAAATGCAAATACTCTTTTTCTGACCACTGAACTTCTCCTACATTGAGCTCTGGCACGGAAGCACTGAACTCTTTAACACCATTTTTTAAGTTAAAGCAAAACAGTTTTTATACAGTTGTTCCTCTTCCTATTCTAGCCGCTTACTGCTCTCTTCAGCTCATTTTACTGCATCCCAGCGTCTCTCCTTGGTGGTGATGCGCCCCACACAGCCTCTCGCTCGACGACGAGCTCAGCTGCTTTCAGTAGTACAGTACTCTAAAGAGAAGGCGATTAAGTCTATCGCGATTCGCAATGCTAGAACGCCCCTTACCCAGGATCACGTCGCAGCGGCCCCATCGGAGGCACTGCCTCTTCATCGCTGCGGCTGCCCCCACGCTCTCTTCACCCCATGGGCGGCTGCACAACCTCCGGCCACATCTCCCGCCGTGCCATTGAAGTCCTTCGCTGTTCTGGCTGAAGGCCGTTCGCCTCTCCCCCAGCGGCACCCCTTTGCTCCTCCTGCGACGAGGACTACTCCGGACCGGGAAAGACAGCCCAACGCCGGGAAAGCCAGCCAGGGGGGCGGGGGCCGCGTTCGGCGGCTACGACCGTCTTTCAAGAAGCGGCTCGGTACGCCGCACGCTCGGCGCGTCTGGACCGAGCGGGAGGTTTGGGATCTTGGCACTGCTGCAAATCCGTGTCGCAGTGGTGGACGGCATCGGAAAGCCAGACGCTCTCCTCTTTGCAATGGGACGTACCGCAGCGCACGCCGAGCGATGCAAGAAATGAATGTGAAGCGAATAAAAGCGGACTCGTGTCAAGGAAGGAGGAGCCACGGTAAGGGGGACGAGGCAAATGGTGTGTTGAAAGGCATGGAAAAGACGTGCTATGTGTGTAACGTGTGCTTTGGTAGCACCAGCGCTACTTCACCCCACGGTACGCCAGTGTTGGTCTCCACCACACTCTCGTATATGGAAAAGGCCAGCACGACAATGTCCTCCGTGATAGACAGCTTGTTTCCGAAGACGCATAGTGACCAATCGGACCGCACTAAAACTAGCGAGAAGGGGGGAAGCAGCGATCTTCACCGTGAACTGAATCTCTCCGCTACACAGAAGCGCCTTTCGGTGTATCTGCAACAGCTGTCTCCCGTTCTTCGATTAATTGGGTTGAAGAGCCCGTCGACTTCTCGTTCTAGCAGCGGCTCCGCCTTCTCGAGCTCCCGCACGAACAACAACGGGAAGTCATCGTTATCAACATCCTCCCATGAGCCACCGAAGCGGCATCGTCTACGTGCGGTGCTTTCTTTCGGTAAGAAAGTTCACGCGCAAGTTCACGCCTCTAATCTCTCAGCGGTGTCGCTTCTTTCCACTGCAGCGAAGCTCTCTGGACTTCTCCCCTCTGAAACTCCAGCAACACCTCCACAGCACCGCTCTACTACTCTTGAGCAGCGGCCCTCTCTGGAAGATCCTGCTCTTTTGAAAATAAAGAAGCCGAACTTGGCGATCCCTCGAGTCCTGCGGCAACAACGCGCGAGGCGAATATTTGATCCTACATCCTACGAAATGTGTGTACCCACCGACGGCAAAGTTCCGTTCACCTTGTCGGATCGCTACGCTTTGTATACCATGGCAAGTGACGCCGTGCGGTACGCTGTGGCAGTGTATGGGGAGGCTTATGAGCAAGGTCTGCTGAACTCCTTGCGTCAAGGAGTGCTGCTCTTCACACATCCGACGTATCAGCGACTGAACTACGCCTCAGCGAGACACCAGAGAACTTCTGTGGAGCGGATGCTGTGTCGAAGAGAGCCTTTCACGGCGGGTATGCCGCCGTCCGCGGAGGTGATCCACCAATTTTACAATCAGGATGACGTGGTTCAAAGTAGTAGTTACATTCTCTGTGCGGATCACGCGCAGAAACGGGTGGTGTTATCCTTTCGAGGCACCGCAACGCTCTCCGATGCGGTGGGCTGCGTCAGGGATGGATACGCCACGGTGGAGCTGCTGTGCGGGGCGGAAGAGCCGTCACCGCTGCGGACGAAGGTACCGCTTGGCTTTTACCGCCTTGTGCTCTCACAGGCCAACGTCATCTTACCACAGTTGCGGTCGCTCGCCGCACAATATCCCGCGTACGACCTGGTCTTGACGGGCCACTCTCTCGGGGGCATTCAGGCGACCCTGTTTCACCTTCTGCTGTGTCTCCCTCTACCTAGCTGTGCAGTGGTGGATGCCTGCGCGTCCACCGCAGGGAAATCCCTTCGTCCCGAAGAGCAGCGGCAGCCGCTGCCCCACTTGTTCGGCGACAGCGAAGGCGTCACGCCGAGGGGAGAGCCCAAGAGGACTGCGGACGTCGAGCAGACGAGCGTTAGCACTCCTCCTCACGGGAGCGTGACAAGTCATCCACCCGCATTTCGGTCTGTGCAATCCTTCGCGTTTGCTCCAGCACCGACCATTGAAGTCGAGGCAGCGGCAGCGTTGAAAGCCCACTTCCTGCGTCGTTCGTCCTGCCCCTTGAATTCTTCCAGAGGGGTAGCCAGCGGTGCTGTACCCAACAGTGCGAACTCTCTCGCGTACCACCGCCTGGTGACCTTTTGTCATGGCGTCGACATTGTACCGCGGCTCCAGTCGTGGTCGGTCCGAGCCTTCCTGTTGCAGCAGCCGCAGGCGGAGTGCCAGGCACACCAGAGTCGTGAGGAGCGTGGGAGCTCCGCACACGTCTTTGGCTCCGGCTCTCCTCTGCGTGCGGTGCGGCGCTCCGTCGCCACCGCGCTGTCGGGACCGCAGCCGTCCGGGGCGGCGCACTTGTGTATCCCCGGCGAGGTGTTCTTTCTGAGCCACACAGGAAAGTGTGGCGGGGTGAGCCCTGCTCCCCTGCAGGACCCAGCGCGGGAGGACATCTCGCTCTTAACCAAGTGGGACGTGTCCGTGCTGGATGTCCTTCGGCATCATTTGCCAGGGACGTACCTCCGTCGTCTGCAGGCCGAGCAGCGCTTCTACGAGGCACAGTGGCAGAGGCGTCAGCTCCGTGGCGCAATCTCTCTCTCTTCACGACCGTCTCGAAGGGTAGCGACACCCTTCTTTGGATGGAAGGGAGGATCATGATTCTTTGAACGCATCTACGTCACGAGCTTAACGATAAATCGGGATAATGGCTTTATATATATTGTTTAATACTATTCTATTTGGGGTTGCACTTTTTTTTTTTCTTCTTCTTTTCTCTTTCATAAACTTAGCGGAAAGTTGGCCCAGTAATTGGTAATCGAAACACACAGGACATCTCGATTCGAAAAGCACGACTAGTTCATCACCGGATGGCACGCGTTCTGAAGTGGTGAAGCTCAAGCCTCCTTTCGGCGCCACAACTTCCTATTATTTTTTTTCTTTTCTCCTTCCCTGTTTTTTTTTTCTTTTTACTCAGACATATTAAAGAAAAGCACTCGTCTTTCTGCTGGGGCATCTGAGCCATGCTGTCTGCGTGTGGTATCGCCGAGATGTGGGGAAATATCCACGACTCCGTGTCTGGCAGCGCGTTCTCGGCTTCGTGCTACTCGGCGGTGTTAAAGAGCACACCAGAAGACTTTGTGGTAGTGGAGGTGGATGATATTGGTCAGCGCACGTATCCCCTCACTCCAGAATTCAAATTTGTGGCCTCACGGGTCAATTCCACCACAGAAGACTCCGATGTGGACACCGCCTCGGTTGTCGACGAGGTAGAGATGAGAGAGGGGAGTAGTGCGCCACTACGTACGGAAGATCTTCTCACTCCCGTCTCCGTACCAAAGGTGTTGACTTTGGAAGAGCTCGAACGCTCTTCCTTCTTGACTCAAGTGACGGATCTCGTTTATCAGCGGTTTGGAAGTACCTCCGCGTTT
Organism: Vickermania spadyakhi; assembly: GCA_030849815.1. Classification (NCBI taxonomy): domain Eukaryota; phylum Euglenozoa; class Kinetoplastea; order Trypanosomatida; family Trypanosomatidae; genus Vickermania; species Vickermania spadyakhi. Next base: position 4,131 of record JASAOA010001840.1, read on the forward strand.
CTAGAGCAGTTAAGGCACTCTCCCACTGTTAATTCCATGCGAGAGGCGTCGTCTGAAATCCACCGGGGCTTACAACCATCCGATTTGTCGTACCTCTTATCCGTCGTCCTGCCCCCCTCCGCGTGTCCTTCGCTCCCGCCCACATCCGATAGTCCCGTCTCTTGGCTGTCGGAATCCATCGCACTGCCGATCCGCCTCGCAGAGCCTTCCTCACCCGCGGCAGTGCTGCCGAAGGAAGAGCGGCTGCGGCTGCACATTTACCTCCGCTCTCGCTTTCCCTTTCTCCGCTCTGTCGTGGAAGACCGCAGCCCGAGCGGTGCAGCGGGCCCCACCCTCGTTCTCTCTGTGGATCCGGGGTGGGTCCTCTTCGCGCTGCTGCTCGGCAACGATGCCGCCCTGCACATCGCCAGCTGGGGCCTACAGCGGCTTCGAGGGAGTCGAACGGGGGCGGAGTCGACAGACGTCGCGCCGCAGTTCAGCGGAAAGCTCCTGGAGCCCGTGGAACCGATTGACGCCTTTGAAAGAGCGCTTAACGCAGCGGATTGTTTGGGCAGTGCAGATGTTTACAAAATCTTCCGACGCGCGATGCACCAAGTGCTGCGGCAGGCCTACCCCTTCGTTCGCTGTCGTGTCTCGAACAGCATTGTACATCTGTGCTATCAGCCTCCAAAGCCAAAGCCCGCAGCAGCCGGCAACGGCTCACCGCACAGCAAACGTCCCCGCTCGGGAAGTCGAGAAGGGGCCCCTTCCTCCGGTGACAGTGAAGCGCCGCTAAAGAAATGCCCCGCCACGTCGTTCTTTCCTGCGAAGTTTGTCTACGCCGTAGTGAAGAAGTACGATGTGGACACCGCAGAGATGAAGGAGTTGCTAGCGGACTTCTTTCACGTCTCACCGCAGACGGTGTGCACCGCAGGGATGAAGGACAAGAAGGCGGTCACCTATCAGCGGCTCTCGATTCCCCTTTCCGAGTCCTTCGAGGCAAAGTCTTCACTGGGTCTCGTTTATCCGATTCACCTGACAGGGCGGGGGGACGAGGCGTGCTACGTGGAAGTCCTCGCAGTCTCTGCTCCGCGTTACTTCTCTCAGCCAATTCGCATTGGAAGCCTTCAAGGCAACTGGTTCTCTATCACCCTACGGGAAGTCCACCAGCGCGACGACGACGACTCGCTTGTGGGGAGTGCCGGCCAGCACACACCTGCTGCAGCAGTGGAGCTGGAGCGCCGACTGGAGCGGGTGGCACGTGTCGGCTTCCTCAACTACTTTGGCCAGCAGCGATTCAGTGAAAGTGTGGTCGACCTTCGGGATCACACTGGGCTGTATTTGTTTTCAGGGGATTGGATCAGCGCCGTGCGGAGCTTGTTTCGAGCCGCACCGGATTTCTACGCTCAATTTCCAGATAAAATGGACCCTCGCTGTGCTCCTGGGAACTCCCGAGATATGCAGCTGATGGTCACCGCCTTAAAATTCACGTACAAGTCCTTCTTCTCGGAACACCCCCTGGACATGGAGCGGGATGTGCGGCAAGGCTCTCCCATATGGAAACGAATTTGCGAGGTCGCTCTTACCAAAGTTTCATATGCCCTGCGAAGCATGTGGGTCCATGCCGGTCAAAGCTTATTCTTCAATCAGTGCGCTACTGTGCTGGTGCGTAAGGCCCAGGATCTTCTTCGACAGCGGGAGCCCCCAGAGAAGGAGCGGCGCGTGATGCTCTACTGGCTGCGGCAAATGTCTATTCCGATGGGTGGGGGGCAGTCCGCACTCGAATGGTCGGATCGTACGCTCTTCCACTACGGTAAAGAGCCGCAGCAGCAGCACTCCACGCCATCCTCCGTCCCACGGACATCTGGTGTCCATGAGGAGAAGGACGCCGAGTGGGCCAACAATCCGTCAAGTCCGCACTACCGAGCTGAACTGCGCCAGTGCCTTTTGGACGCGATGGAAACGGCGCTGGAGCAGATTGGCTTTACGCCTCCCTCTCCAGAGTCCACAAGCACCAGCTTTCTCCCCGACCGGGTCGACATCCCTCACGCGGGACCGCTCACGAATGCCTTCCTATCACTGAAGAAGGTTTGTGGTGTACCTATTGCGACGAGCTGGCGCAAAGTGTTTGTTTTCCCAACAGACATTCAGTGTACTCCAGTGATACCTGAGTCAGCAGGTGCGGGGGGGGGGCCCTCCTTGAATGTTCAGCTCTCTTTTTATTTGCCCTCCTCGTCGTACGCCACCGTGCTGCTAAGAGAAGTCTTTGGCAGAGAAGAGTGGTGGTGAGACCTTCTTAAATCGACTACTCCATCTTGAGCATCCTTTCTTCCAGCGTATGGCTGAATACAGATGTGTAAGGCGTCACTGCAGCGAGGACACTACTTTTACTCTCTTCCTGCCTGTCAACCATTTTTGATTAAAGAAATATTGTATCTTTATTTTTATGTTGTTGTTTTGTGTTGGGCTCCGAAGAAAAGGATAACATATTTTAGTTTTAAAATCATTCCTCTTATACGGTGTGGTACACGATTCGGTATCTCCAGACAAGGAGATTTCATTATTTTTGTTGTTGTCTACTCTCTGTTTCTCTTCTTACATCTATTTATATATATTTTTTTGTGTGTGTTTTGTTCTACGTTAATATACATTGTATACACTTTCATTCATACTCTAGTATCCCATCCTCTTTTTTTTGTCTCATTACAGGTGCACTGGGAAAGAACCGGAAAGTTCTATTCCCATAGCTCGAGCAACCACTTGACTCTTCACTCTCCAGTTAAACCCTAGGCTTAGTTGGCCTCCTGTGTGTGTGTGTGTCACCTCACTCCGCTGCGTGTTTGAAACGATGGAAATTACACGCGAGGGCCACTCTGGCCTGTACACCATGCACTTCTCTAACCTGTTTCCTCCAGATCCCACAGCGCCAGGGAGCACTGCAGAGGATAGCAAAGGCGGCTCCTCGGCAGGTAGCTCGGGCTCCCCCACCCCGGCTCCTGCGACCTCGACCATGCCCTCGCTCACCGACTTCAGCCAGTGGCACGTGTTGATTCGGATGAGTGTGGACAACGACATTTGCTTTGTCAAGGGCGACGCGAAGGTGTTCTCCCCCACCCCCTCCCTCGCCAGCCGGGCCGCTCGAGGTGTCGGCCGGGATGTGCGGACGACGATGGACGGCATCCCCATTGTCCCGATCCATCAGCGGGATCGCAAGTGCCAGGTGCTGATCGAGGGGACGTACCGGGTGTGTGACGATACGGACCAGGCCTCCGCGTTCCGACTTCAAGTTCATCTCGACCACTTGGAAGCCGCGGTGCTTGGTCTCCCCCCGACGGATGCGAACACACCAGCACCGGATTTAGAGAACGTGGTGCTCACCTGCGGGGGTCACAAGTCCTACGGTTGGCACATTGGCGTCGTTCAAGTGACTTCAAAAGGAAAGAAGGTCAACACCCCTCGGCCCATCCACTTCCTCCTCAGGCCGTACTACGGCAAGCGCTGCATGCACTGCCTCGACCCGGTGTACGCCATCGGGTACAGCTGCGCGGCGTGCGAGGTGACGCACTACTGCTCCAGAGAGTGCCTCAACACCCACATGAAGAAGGGTCACGGTTTGCTGTGCCCACTGCTGAAGCAGAAGTACTCGAGTCGCTCCGGCAGCGTCGTCACGGAAGTGAGCGATGACTCGCGCCTCGTCGCGTGGTGGCGGTGCTTAGATAACTCGTACTACACCATTCTCGCAGATAACGGCGGATCGCTCGGCTGTGCGGTCGAATTCACCGTCTGCACGCTCAAGTCTGCCAAGGAGGAGGGCCTGCAGTTCCGATTCATTACTCCCGCCAACACCGTCTCCTCGGCAGCGGGCGCAGTCTCTGCCTCGGCCGCCACTGCGGTACTTCCCACCGAGGAGGAGCTGATCGACTTCGCCTGTGTTTTATTCCGTGAAGTGAACCGCAGCGCCGTGCTGGAGTGCTGTGCCTCGCTCGCCTCCGCATGTCTGAACTATCTCTTCATTTACAGTCCCTCGACGGAGATCACCATACAATCGCATCTGCTCTTCTACACTGGGTTTCACTGTGAGGAGTTGGAGGGCCCTATTTCTACCGTGGAGGAGTACGTTTCCTTCGCTCGGCCAATTCACTCCTTGGCGGTGCTGCAGATCGAGTACGCCCTCCGCAGCTCCATCTCGATCGATTTCTGGCGCCGCATTCGAACCGCTCGAGATGCGGTGCTCTCCTTGTGTGCCGTCAACGACTGCAAGCCGTGTCCCGGGATTGAGGAAATGCGCGTCGTCGTGGCGCAGCAGCAGTGTGAGGCGATGCTGCTGCTCACGAAGATTTACGTCATTATGGCGTCGCGCTCCAAGGAAGACTCGCACCGCTGGCTGAGCGAGGGGGAGCGCCTGCTTCGGCAGTGTCTCAGCCGAGAGATTGTGAAGAGGGATCCGCAGCTGCACGCCACGTATTGCTTCCGGCTCGCCGTCTACCTGCTGCTCTTTCAGGACGAGGCCCGTAACGAGGAGGCCGCTCAGCTGCGCAAGGCAGGGGAGTCACTGCTGCTGCTGGCGAATGAAGCAGAGGGCGGGATGACCTCCGCCGAAGCCGGACCGGCGGAAATTATGTAGACGACCCGCCCACGACAAAAAGAGAAATCCTCACGAAGAGAGGAAATACTAAACACCAGAGGATCCCTAAAACGGACGCACGGACTCTCATATGGGGTGTCACTGTTCCACGAACGAAGGAATTTGAGAAGGGAAGGCCAGGAGGGCAGACATCGCAATAGAAGCTGAAATTGAAGTATTTGAGACTGTATAGGTCACAGAAAGAGTGAATAAATGGAAAACAGCACCGAAACGCATAAAAGAAACGGAATCGATATTCACTTATTTGAGAAACGTATTATTAATATTATTATTGTATATCGTTGTTCAGGCAAGATCTCATCTATCTTGATGATGTCGTCTCTGCATATTCTCACACATGTTGTTGGAGAAGTCGTCTTCTTTATCTAGCTTCCATTAGTGCCGAATTATGTTTTTCTGCCTTGTTTATATTATTGTTTGCTAGTGATACGTCTTTCGTTTTACTGTCCTCATTCTAATTGAACTTCTTTCACTTTTTTTTCGTTGTTTTGGTTTCCTTCGTCGCGTGTGGCTCCCCTCTGCTCGTGCTTCTTTCTCCTGTTTTTCACGCAAGAGAAAGAACAGTTTTCCAAATTATCCAACGTCTATTAACCGTTAACAAGAAAATAAAAGAAAAGGAAGATGTGTTCTCCTTTCAATTAATACACACGTTTTTATCCTCCTCCCTAACTATGTCATTGTGCTACAATTTCTTTAAGTCCAGACAATTAATCTGGAATGATTCATTTATTTTTACTTAAAAAAATACGTGATTCCGCATAGTAAATGTTCGATATTCTCTTCTTGTGCCATTTGTCATAACTTCGTTCTTTTCATAACAGATGTCACGTTATGGAATGAAGAAGTAAAATTGAGGGCTTTTGTGCAGCATCCAGCCTAATTCGTGTGCAAGTAATGTATGACTCCATTGTCTTTCTTTATCTTATATATATTTATCAATTTAACGCTATACATCTAACGCGACTCAGATTTTAAAAGCAACATTATAAATTGCAAGTACATCTTAAGTTCTCTTCACCCAGCCGTTTCACTCGATTGAATCCCTTTACGCTGTAGCATATTTCACTTGAAAACTATTCTTTTCCTAAGAACTGAGTGGTTAGAATTGTCGTATCGCATAACACCAAGGTATCATATTATTATTTTCTATTGGCAACCTTCCTTCGTATTCATTAATTCATTAACTTTTTCTAAAATTATTTTTACTGCATTATAGGTTGTTGTTGTTGTTTTTGTTGGGGGGGCTTTCATATTCAGCGCCACCAACTTTTCCAATCTCACCTATACACACACACGCATCCCGCCCACTCGGCGTAGAGTGGATAGATTAACAGGATCACCATGGGAGATCACACAGGAGCACCCAACGCTCACACAAGTAGTGTGGATCGTCGAAGACTGGCGACGAGCGGCTTCGACGCCTCTGTGGATTTCCCAGCCCTGTGGTACGCCACAGTGGATCAGCTACAACGCTGTATTCCCTTTATTGCGGCACTGAAGACCTCCTTAGCCGCGGTGCAGGCCGCGACGACCACCTCGTGGTCGGAACAGAATGACGCCCTGATGGGTTTACTGGACTGCGTTCAAATGCACCAAGACCTGCTGGCTGTCACTACCTCCATCTCCATCTTCTTGCACTCCTTCTCCTCCTCCGGCGTATCTTCCGTGTCACCCAAGGACCGCCTTACGGCTTCCGCAGCGAGGTCGTCGCTCACCTTGTCGGATGTGGTGCTGGCGGGTAAAGATCGCTACGCCGCAGGGCCGCACTCGAACGCTTCGAAGCCCGCGCCGGACCTCCCCAAGAAGCTGAGAAGCCTTTCACTGCATCTGTTGGATTTCCCGTACACCGAATTCTGTGCCACCATCTGGTTGGCCTTCGACGCCCGCTACCCCGCTGGGGTGCAACGCCGAGCGCTGGAGGTCCTGGAGCTGTACGCCTCGCGTATTGTAGGGGAAGAGGGGTGGCGGCAGGCCAGGGAAAAAATGTTGCAGCAGAGTGACTTTGGTTTCGAGGACGACGACGTGTCCTATGAGCGCACTATCATCAATGAAGCCTTTCCGCTCCTGCTTGTGGGGGTACTGCAGCTCCTCCCACAGTGCTCCATGCAGATCAAGAGTTTTCTACTCGACTACATCGAGACCGTCTTGCTGTTCCTCTCCCCTTCGGCAGTCGCGCAGAGCGTGGAGGGCCTGCTGGTGGCAGTGCTGCCGCTGCTGGAGGAGGCGGAGGGCAGCGAGCTTCACCGTCGAGGGATGCGCATTCTCGCGTGCGTGCGCCGCAAGGTGAGCAGCTCGCAAGACGGTCCCCGCTCAGGAACCGCACTCGTCTACGCAGTGCTGTGGCGTCTCCTCGTGGAGGCCCCGATGCTCAGCGGAGGGGTCTGGGCCGCGCTGTCGTCCCTCGCGCAGCTCGACCACACCCTGTTCTCCGTAGAAGAGCAGGAGCACCGGTCCTCCACCCCCCTTCCTTCCTTCAGTCCTCCAGGGGGAACAGCCGCATCACCACCACCACCGAGAGAAAGTGGTGAAGCCGCGACACCGCTGCGAGTCCTGCATCACCTGCAGTTGTGCGGGGGGGACCCCCAGCTGGTCTACTGGGGCATCTTCTACACGCTACTGTCTTCTTTCACAAACGGTGGCAGCGGTGCGGGTCGCCCCGTGCAGAGCCAGGCGAGAACGCTTCGCTTGATGCTGGACTTTCTGCTGGAGTACCTTCCCCTGCACACCTTTCTCACACCGCCCCCCCTCCCACCCCCACAGCCATCCCTCTCAATGCCCATCACTCTCCCAGAAGCAGATTCCCGCCTGGTAGAGCTCGCGGGCAGAGGCCTCCCTGGCGTTTCGCCCACCCCACCACGCGTCTCCGCTTCTCTGCCGAATCCCACAGCGGAAAAGGAAATGCCGAGTCCGATCGTGATGCCCTTTGAAGAAACAGGCCTCGGCACCGCAGCCAATGAGGTCTGTGCAGCCAATGAGGTCTGTGCAGACGATGAGGGTCCGCGGCACACCGCCCTCTCCGCCTCTGTCAAAAGACCCCGTCACCAGCAGAGCCCCGCCGCGCCACTCGTGGAGCAGCCTCCTTTCCCACGGGGGACATCCCCGGCGCTGGCAGGGAACCGTATTCCCAAGCCGGACGAGGGCTTCGAGGGCGGCCCACAGCCACTGTTCCAGTTCGATGAAGTGGCGCTGCTGGTGGCTTCCGCTGTGCAGCTCATCGCCGCCCCAACAACACAGCCGAACGTGGCCCGCCGTCTGATGCAGTGGATTCAGTCCGCTTACCGCAGCTCGAGGGGCTTCGCGGGAGAGCCGCGAGCCACTGCCGCCGCTAATGCGGTGAATTTGAGTGAACTGCAGGATGAGAACAGTGAGTCGCAAGTCAGTGACGGGTCACCAGTGATGAACACCGCCACAGAGAACTCGGAAATTGGGTTTCCTGCCGTTTTATTCAGCAGCCAACCGGAAGAAGAAGGGGGAGACAGCAGCAGCAGTGGGACCAGCAACAGTCCTCCTCACTGGAACAGCGCTTTTCCCCCGTCCCACGCGAAGATTAACGCCTCACTGGTGCAACACCGTTTTGCGGGGGCGTACTTGATTGTGCGTGCCTTTTGCCTCATGACCGAGTGGTGGACCTCGAAGGGTGTCGCCGACGACGTCTTCAGCTCGCCATTTGCACCGTGGATGCCGGCCTCCACTGCCAGCGGTGCAGTCGACAGCTCCGGTGCTCGGGGCGGAGCGAGAACCAGCACGGGATCTTTGCTGCCTTCCCTTCGCCAACACGACAAGAATGGCTCTTCATGGGAAATACTGCAGGAGAGTGCGGCACACTCGCTGCAGACGATATCGAATACGACTTCGAGTGCCCACCCCACCAGTGCAGCTACCCCGTCCCATCACCCCGCCGCCAGTGTCAGCGCTCGCAGCGTGTATCAGCAGGCTGCGTTTCTCCCTTCCTTGACTTCCAAGAGCTCCACCGGATCCGTGGGAACGCCGTCCCTTGGGAGGCAAAGGCCCGCGCGTTCTGTGCGAGGTGGGGCGAGTCGACTGCTTGTCGCGAAGCCAGTGGTGACGGGTGGCGCTGGGGTCGCCCTTGCGGATAACGCGCGTGTGACACTGGTATCCCGCAAACGACAGGCTGCACTGCCGCACCTCTGGTACAGTGCCTTGTGTTTGCTAACCTCCTCGATCGACCCTCACGTGACGAATCGGTGCACTTCTTCTGGGCTCTCTGGCGGTATCTACCCCAGCAGTACCTCCTCTGTGGTGGGTACGGAGGAGATGCCCTTCTCCCCGCACTCGCCTCTAGGAGTTTCGGGGGAGATGCTCAGCCACTTTCTGATGAAGAACTGGAGCGCGTTGCTCGGCGCGCCACTGTGCACGCTGCTGGCCTCGACACTCGCTGCTCCTGGAGGGTGCGACGGATGCGAAGAAATGCTGCTGCGGCAACTAGGATGGCAGTGGCTGGCGGATCTTCATCGCTCGCTGCTGCGCTCCATGAGCCAACTCTGGGCAGCGTGCAGTCCCGGCTTCAACACCACATTGGAAGGGGTGAAAGACCACACGGGCGCGAGTCAGATCACCGCACTCGCCCCACTCATGCGAGTGTGGGACAGTGCACACCGGCTGTGGTTCATGTTTTTCATTCCGCAACTTATTCGAGACGTGAGTCCTCAACTCCACCAAACGGAGCGGAACGAGTCGGCGGAGGATTTCGTCGCCGAGGACTCCACCTCCTCCCCGACCGCCTCGGCTCCGCGTGTGGGCGGTCAGGCGATGCCGCGAGCGGAAGAAGTGAAGCCGACACCGCGGAACGTGAAGCTCACGGAACTGATGGGCTTGTTCGATTTCGCGGTGGAGGTGGGTCAGGGTTTACTGCAGGCACTGAATCAGATGTTGGCCAACGCGTCTCATCGGGTCTTGCGAAATGCTACTGCAACGCAGCGAATGGTTCAATTCCTGGAGATGATTTACCAGCATTTTTCGGATGTTTTTATCCCCGTTCTGGTGGCGTTGCAGGACGCACAAAGGAAGACACCGGAGTTTTGGGGGTGGGATCCCTCGACCGTCTCGCCGGCGTCGCTGCTTCTTTCTCAGCAATCGTCTGCGTCCATTCTAAAGCCGCTGCTGGAACTGTGCGACAAGGCGTGGCGTACGTGGGTTCTTGAGGAGCTGCAGTCCGCACCATCGTGCACCGCGACGGCAAGCAGCATAGACGATGGTTGGTGGGACATTGCAGCGCCGCTGAAGGAGCTGTTGGATCTGCTGCTGCCCCTCGTGGGAAAAGCTGTGCGGCGCACCTCCCCCTGCACGCTGCTCGCCACGTCTCTCTCCGCAGGAAAGGAGCTCGTCGTACCAAAAAAGTCTGTGGACCCCGATATGCCCTCTCCGATGTCTTCTACTCCTCAGATGCCCAAAGTGTCGAAGAGTTCTAGCCCGCAGTACTCCAAAAACGTCCCTGACGATGTCACCAGCGAGGTGTTTCGTGTCATGGAGCAGTGGACCAGAGACACCATCGACCAGCTGATGCACTTTGTGCAGCATGCGCCGCATTCCGCTCCTCTCCATCAGCCCGTCGCCGGGGTCACGGAGATGGTGGTGGAGTGCACAGATTTCCTCTTCACCACAGCAGAGGCGCTCTCCCGCTGCGATGGTGGTGCACACACCCCAGCCGGAGACGAGCGCTGGTGGTGGCGAAGCATCGCCGAGCGTCTCGTCCCCGTGTTGTGGTCCCAACTTCCCACTCGTGGTACGCTGCTGTCGCGACACTATTGGACACCTCCATGTCCCACCAGCGCCCAAGAGGGCTTCACCACCACCACCGTGTTTGAGGAAGCTCTAGAGGAAGAGGTCCTCTCCACCCTCCTTCGTGGTGCGCTGCTCTCCGCAGAGGTGTTGGCAGCGCTGAACGGCTTGGTGTACCACCCTTTCGGCCACGGCTCTCCCATTAGTCCCGCCGCCTTCCTCTCACCGCCTCAGGAACCGGGCGGGTTGGGCCACACCATCGCCAGCACCAGCAGCTTTCAGAAGGCAGAGGAAGACCATTGGACGACGTGTGAGCGTACCTTTCGTCTCACTGAGTACGTCTTGCGGCTCACAGGAACCTCAGCCATATGGGAGAATGTGGATTGGACGCGCTGTACCGCCTTCCTCGCAGGGGAGTCGTCTGAGGTGCGGCACACGAACGGTATCACGCCTGTGGAGCAGATTATTCAGTTAGCCTTTCTCTCCTATGAGCAGTCCATGCACTACATCTTTGCGCCAGTCCATCCCGCTACAGAAGGGAAATGGCACACCGCCTTCGCCGGCGGGTCGTCGTCCAGCGCCTCCGCTCCGTTGCTTCATTTGCTGCGTCACGCCCCGCAGCAGTTCCTTGCCCCGCTGTACTGCGCTCTCGCCGCTAGCATCTACTCCTCTGTTCAATGGACCGCTTCCGTCGATCCGTCATGGGGCGAGTACGCCACTTCCCTCTCGGATTTTCTGCGGTGGAAGAACTGGAGTGTAAAGTCTTTACTCCTGTCACCCGGGCGTTGTCCCGCCTCCGAATCCAGCAGCGCACAAACCCACAGCAAGGAAGAGTACCTCTACACGCAGACGACCACGACATCCTTGACGACACTCTTGCGTTTCTTGGCACACCTATTGGAGTCCCTCTCGTCAGACGGCAACATTCCGTGTTCTTTGCGCCAAGAAGCACACGACACCGCTGCAACAACCGCATTTGGTGGTGCTGCAGCCCCTGGAGAAGGACCGGCCTTCATGAACAGCAGTTTAACCGCAAACACCAACTTTGGGAGTGTGGGCGTGCGGAACGGTGGACAGGCGTATGAGGCGTGCTGGTGCCGGCAACAACTTCCGTTATCCTGGTGGCTCAGCGCGGAGGGCCAACTCCATACTGAGCGTGGGCGGGAAGCCATCATCGCCAGTGAGGACACCGAGTCAGTGAAGGTGCCGACCTTCTTGATCGCCTTCAGTGAACTCTTGCTCGCCGTGGCGACATCCACCTTGAGTCACTTGGAGCAGCATCAAAGCAATGCAGCGCTTGGCTCTCCGAGTCTTATCGTTACTTCGGTCAACGCGGTAGGCGACACAGAAGAGAAGGCACCGTACAGTGAATACCTGCAACAGCTGCACTGGGCCATGAAGGGGCTGTCTTCACTTTTCCAGTGTTTTAGAGCGCATCCTTTCTCTACTTCGCAAACGTCTTCTGAGAGCATGTACGAGCGCCTTATTCGCCCAGCACTACAGATCCTCCGCCGTGCGACACGCATGGGCAGTCTCCATCACACCGTTTACCTCCCCTTGTGCCAGTGGGTGCTCGAGTGTCTGCGTCAGGATGTCGGCGCGCCGAATGCGGAGGACGCATTCCGAGGGCGATGCTCTATTGTGGTGGGAGAGCTGGTGGCCCTCCTGCGTGAAGGGGTAATGGCCTGTGTACATGTCCTACTGAAGGATAATCCGCTGTTTGCCGTGGAAAACCCTTGTGCTTCGCACCGCTCGTCTGAAGTCTCCTCTCCCTCGCTACCGGCGATGGCAGTCAGCGAAGTACCGTCCACACTACACGTCTGGCGGCAGTGTGTGCTGCAGGTTTTGAAGTTTCAAGGCACAGAGAGCAGTATCTGTGTCGACCATTCCGCAGGGAACAGTACGGAGGAGGTCTATACAGAGCGTTCTCTCACTGGTGCGGTGCTGGAAGTGTGGCTCAACGCACTGGAAAGCTTGTGGGCGGCGGAAGTTCTTCAAGACAGTGTCAACCGCAGTGAGGCAAACGATCAAAAGAAGGGATACCGAAGGGACTTCAGCGCGTCAGTGCAGGAGTGTGTGGAGGGTCTGTCAGATGTACTGCACTTCGTGGTAATTCAGAGTGAAAGACAATCCTGTACCGCTACCACTGGCTCTCCCAACGTTGGTAGTAAAGTTGTCAGTACCAGTAATTGGTGGAGGTCTTCATCGGCTCAGCCAAAGTCCATTACCAACAGCAGCAGCCCTGTTGAGGATGGCGTCGCATCAACGCCACTGGAGGCATTAGAATCGCTCCTCCCGCGAACCTTTCATGTTCTGTACGCCTTGGCCCTCTCGCCTTCCGTCACGTTGCTACCGAACCCCTCGAACAAGAGTAGCGACCAGCGATCCGCCGCGACTCCAGTGCTGTGTCACGGTTCACAGGCTCCATCCCAAGTCCTTTCGCTAGAACTGATTGCGTTTTTGAGCCGCCGCCGAGCTCGGGAGGAGGTGCTTCAGTTATTTGTGGACTGGTGGCTCGGCCATCACATGATGGCCGCCAGCGAGGAGAACGTTCGTAAAGCCGCGAGCCTCAAGGCCAGCGCATTGCTCCTCAGTTCATTTCTTGAGGCGCATCACAGCGTGAGCCGAATACCGACTTTCAGTCGATACAGCCACACCACTGCCACCGGTGAGAGCAATGCAGGTGGCCATTCGACATCTTGGGCAGAAAGCCCGTTAGAAGGCCTCACCGTGGAGCTGCCCAAGAACTGCCGCGTACGACGGCACGTGGAGCAGCTGTTTCGCACGGCTCTTCCATCCTTTCGTCAGCACGCCGAGAAGGAGGTGCTGGTGTTTCTCCGTGCAACCGGCTACAGCTTGACGGATGTGATGGACCTGTGCCACTCCAGCTTGACCTCCGGCACTGCGACTGCTGGCAGCCCCACATCCGTCTCGCCGGCTGGAACTCCGAAACCCGCTGTCGTCCCGGCCAGCAGTCCGACGCCGTCTCCGACCACGGCTGGACTAGAACCCTGGGAGAATGTCTGCCGATACGTGAGCCGCACCACCCTCTCCTTCTCGCACGCTGTCCTACCCTCTCTTCTCGCCCCACCCGCTGACGACGCAGCCATCCCCACCAGCACCAGTGACCCCCTCGCCGTAAAAACTTCAGAAGAAGGTCCGCCCGAACAAGCGACCACAGCGGAGCCGATGGAAAGTGAACCGGAAATAGTGGATGTGGAAACGGCGCCGATCACGCATTTCCTCTCTAAGGTGGGGTGTCGCTTCTGGGCCTCGCCGCTCGCCCTGCGCGGCACCGCTCTGGTGCCTCTCCTTCTCGTGCTCAGTATTCTTCGACACCGCTTCCAAATCGCCGCCACGGAACTTCACGAAGAGCGCGAAGACGACGCGGCGCAGCGGGCCGCTGTACCGGCGAAGGGCCGGGCGGGCAGCACGCCTGCCTCTGTGAAGCCCCCGAGCTCCTCTGGCGTCGCACCGCAGGACCTTCTAAAAGGAGAAGGGGAGGACGGTCGTGTGCAGGACGCTTTGCTGCACCGCTGCCAGATGCGAGAGCAGGTGCTGCGCCACGCACTGCTCTCTGAGACGGAAGTGATTCGGGTGATGGAACTCGTCAGAGATGTTCACGCCAAGAAGGACGCCGCTGCCGCCGCCTCCTCTCTCTCGATTGCAGCGGAGTGGTGGAATCACATGTTGCTTGAAGTATTGCACCTCACGATGGAGCTACTGCCGAGGCAATGGGAAGCGGAAGGCGGGAAGGTGTCTTCTACTGCTCTAACCGTTGCGAGCCCCAGCACCGCCAGCAAAGCACCGGGCAGCACCGCTCCTTTGCCTCCCTTACCAGGTTCGGCCTCTACCCCTTCGAGCTCCCTTTTCAACGAACTGGTATTACGAGATCCGCTGATACGCACCACCCCTGGGGTACGGAGAGTGTTGGCCGAGCAGCTGCCCTCCGTGTTGGTCGGTATGCTGCGCCAGCTCGCGAAGAGTCCGGTGTTTGCGGCGCGAGACTACCGCCCGGAATCACACTGCATCAATGCGTTGTGCGTCCATTTCCCTGTGCTCTTTGAAGTCACACGGCGGCTGAGCACCACAGAGAGCGGCCACCTCACCCCATCCGCCTCATCGGCGCCACATCCCATCGCCGTGAAGAACTACAAGAAACTGACCGAGTTGGTGGCGAGCTACTTTTCCCAGTCACTGCTTCCGGCTCTCCGCTACAGCACAGAGGGCGGCAGTGCGGGGGGAGCCGCTGGTACGGCCACGGCAGGGTCAAGTAAAAACTTCGGCTTTGTGAAGACGACCTTCGCCAACGCCAACACCAGTGTGCCACCTGTTTTCTCTGCCCTTTTGTCTACGCCCTTCTCCTTCTTTGCTTTGACCGTAGCGCGAATGCTCCTGCAGCTTTCCGACGAGCCCCTTCAGAAACGCCTGTACGAGGCACTGCTCTCTCGCGCGTTTCAGCCTCACTTTTTTGATCTTTCTCCGCTGTTGCTGCGGCAGCTCGCTCGACTGTGGCACACGGCCTCTGCGGTCTCTGGTTTTCGCACTGCGCTGGAGGCGAACAACCCGTCGACGGTGGGCGGGATGGGAGCGATCGGCACCACCGTCAGCTCCTTTCTCGTCGGGGCAGACGTCAAGCAAACGGCTAAGCTGAAGGCCGAGTTCTTGAAGCTCTTCTCCTTCCATGTGTTGAGCGCAGATCAAAGTAGTATTGCCAGTCGTGTTGTGCTGAACTCGATGGTGATTCTCCTCAGTGTACATCTCCGAGAGTACAGCACGGTCAACACGCTGAAAGTGTTGGTCACCAGCGATGGACAGCAGATTATTGAGACGCCAGAACCCTCTCGATGGAACCTCTTGCGGGGTAATCCGGTCGAGCAGTTCTTGCAGGTTCACGTTCCCGCGTTGGTCGAAGTGTGGTGCCAAGCCATGCTCCTCTTCCGCTGTTTATTGTGGCGGTTGGACGAGAACTTCCTGACGTATCTTTGGCCAGTGGTGCAACCCGAATTGTTTCACGTCCTGCAACTCCCGTTCGGAGAGGCGATTGGGGGTGAAGAAATGCAAGAAGCTGTGCGAATACTGAAGCTGGAGGCCATCAAGACGGTAGACATGGCACTGACCGTCTCGCCGGCGAACTTCACCACATTTCGCTGGCTCTTTATGGAGATTCGAAAAGTTTGTCGGGACGAGTGGCATTATGGCACCACTGTCGAGCTGGGTGAGGAAGAGTCACAGCCGGAAGACCCGCACCGCAACCCGGTGGCCCCAGTGGTGTTTTGTGGATTGCTCCGACAGAAGATCGTGCGTGACGAAGAACTCATGAGCCGAACGAGTACGTTTCTCGAGCTTCAGCAGCAGGAGGAGCAGCACTACCAACGCTTTCTCTCCTCTCGCGTGGCAGCTCAGCGCCGTTCTCCGCCGCTTCGCTCTCCCTGGTTCTTCGTGCCGCCGTCAGAGCGTCAGTGGATGACATCCTGGGAAGGCGTCGCCTTTGCCACTCGTCTCCTGTTGCAGTGTTACCCCTTCCCGACCCTACCCACCACCCCATTAGAGAGCAGGGAATGCTCCGGCAATGGCTGTCCGGGCAAGGCGTCCTCGTCCGTGCGCCACCCTCTCGCCGGACCAGCACCGTCGTCGTCGTCGTCAGTACTAAACAGCTATCCGTGTGGGTGGACGTGGGACTCCGATGAGGTACGCAACTGTTTGTTACAGGACTTTAGTAACAAAGGAGCATACTGATATTATTATTTCTTTTTACAAAAACAATTTTAAAAAAAGCATACAAAAACCTTAAAAAGTACAGTTATTACACATCATACTGCCACAGCATACGAGTTCCCTTTGGAAGTGGATATTGAAAGTGGAAGGGGAGCGAGGTTGTTTGTTTCTTGTATGAATCAGAAGTGTGACGTTTTTTCTTCGTCTTCTTTGCTTCTTCATTGATGTTGTTTTTTTTTTTCTTTTGGATTTCTATTCTGTCGTGTAGGGCAGTGACTCCAGGTGTGTAAGAATCGTGGGGCATTGCTAGTCACTCAGCTATTATTATTTCTTTTTTATTATTATTCGCATTTTCTGCGTCACTGTCGCGTAATTCCTTTGGAATCATAGAAAGTAAAAACATAAAAATCGACTAGCGAAGTTAATCGAAGCTCTTTTGATTCGCTCCGTTTCTCATCTACCATTTTATTTTTTTTTTGAATATTATTAAAATACAATCAGAACAAATCCATCCTGTTTCCCTTATTCACGACGGATGGAAGACCTACAGAAGGAACTTCACCGGCTCCGAAGTGAGCAATACCAATTAGAAAACAGCCTCATACGCCCCATTAACGTGGACTCCACCGCCTCCCTTCCCTTCACTCGAGACGAAGATGTCCCTGCCGCTCTCCAGCAGTCGCGCAGTAGTACGCCAGCCCCTGCCACTGCCGCGGAGAGCAGCGAAGCAGCTCCGAAGAGTCTGGAAGAGCGAATGAAGGAAATGACAGAGCTCAAGAAGAAGTACGCCGCACAGGCGAACAAGACGATGACCTCCTACTTCAACGTCGTGCAAGGCGCCAGCACC
Organism: Vickermania spadyakhi; assembly: GCA_030849815.1. Classification (NCBI taxonomy): domain Eukaryota; phylum Euglenozoa; class Kinetoplastea; order Trypanosomatida; family Trypanosomatidae; genus Vickermania; species Vickermania spadyakhi. Next base: position 21,059 of record JASAOA010001840.1, read on the forward strand.
TATCAGCAAGAACGAGAGAAGCGTTTGCAGGCGGCCGCCCCGCCGTCGTTTGTCGATCGGGAGTTGATGCGTGGCCCGTCCATCCGAGAAAAGAAGTGTGGCGAAGCGCTTCAGCGCCAACGCGAGGCCGAGGAGGCGGAGCTGCGCTGCCGGCCGACACCTGCCCCTGTTCCGCCCAGCACGTACTTCAACTCGTACGACTTGATGGTGGAGGAGTGGAGAGAGCGCAAGGCGGCGGTGCGTCGTGAGGCCGCGGCGAAGGCAAAGAAGCAGCAGATGGAGGACACGTTCGTGCGGCTCTCCACTCACGGGCTGCGCCACGCACGACAAACGTTTCTGGAGGAGGGTCGTGTGCGTGGTCGCAGTCACTCCCGCTCGGCATCGGTGCACGGCCGCGGGAAGTCCAAGAAGGTCCCTTCTTCCCCAGACAAGCCAATGAGCGCCATTCCACCCGCCGCAGCGGCATTTTTGGATGAGTCGGTGGTGCCGATGGAGGTGAAGATGAAGCTGTGGCCTGCGATCAGCGAGCACGAGGCGATCCGACAGCAACGCATCCTGCAGCGTGCGAAGGAGTCCAAAAAGGACGCCGACGCCTTTTTCCAGCAGACAATGCCCACAATGGCGAACCCGCACCCTCCCCATGGTGGCGTCACATCCTTTGCGGGGCTCTTTGGCATTGGTCAGCCCGTCACGGTCCCCGTCGCCACCGTTCCGCTTGGAGTTGGCGCACCGGTTGCAGGAGTGCCAGGAGCTGTCGCTCCCGCAGCCCCGCTGTACTCCCCTGCTAGCATGCTCTCCACCGACACGAACTATTCCCCTGTAATGGCCAACGCTCCTCCCGTCGCACCTCCACCAGGAACAGCAGTACCGCCACCGCCACCGCCACCGCCAGGTGCCGTACTACCCCCTCCTCCTCCGAGTGCGGTACCTCCACTACCACCCAGTGGAACAGTCCCACCCCCGCTACCTGGTGCAGTACCTCCACCTCCAGCCGGAGCTGTACCACTTCCACCGTCTAGTGCCGTGCCAGCTCCTCCGGGTAGTACTGTTCCTCCCCCGCCTACAGGAGCCATCCCACCCCCACCTCCTGGGAGCGCTGTACCTCCACCACCGGCTGGAACTCTTGTCCTACCACCCAGTGGAACAGTCCCACCCCCTCCACCTGGGAGCGCTGTACCTCCACCACCGGCTGGAACTCTTGTCCTACCACCCAGTGGAACAGTCCCACCCCCTCCACCTGGGAGCGCTGTACCTCCACCACCGGCTAGAACTCTTGTCCTACCACCCAGTGGAACAGTCCCACCCCCTCCTCCTGGGAGCGCTGCACCTCCACCACCAGCTGGCGTCATACCGCTACCACCTTCAGCCGGAGCCGTGCCAGCTCCACCGTCTAGTGCTGTACCACTTCCACCGTCTAGTGCCGTGCCAGCTCCTCCGGGTAGTACTGTCCCTCCCCCGCCACCTCCTGGGAACGCTGTACCTCCACCACCAGCTGGAACTGTTGCCCTACCACCCAGTGGAACAGTCCCACCCCCGCTACCTGGCACGGTACCTCCTCCACCAGCTGGAGTCATACCGATACCACCTCCAGCCGGGGCTGTGCCTTCTCCTCCTTCAGGAGTCATTCCACCCCCTCCTCCTCCTGGGAGCGCTGTACCGGTTTCCACCTCCCCTCCCGCTACCGCGACCGCACCGGCTGCTGCGGACGGACAGAAGGAGCCCAAGAAGAAGAAGGAGAGGAAACGGACGGAAACGGAAGTGGAGCAGGAGCGCCTCTTCAAGAAGTTTCACCCTCAGCTGACCTTCAAGCCCAAGGTGAAGCCCGGTGTCCCTGACTTCGAGAAGATGTGGGCAGTGGAGCAGGCAGCGTTGGCAAGTCGAAAGAAGGAACACCGCACGACGTCGGTTCAGCCGTTCGACCTGAAGCCCAGCCCGAAGGACGAAGTCGTCACGGGGAAGAAATACGTCCGCCACGTCTACGCGCTTCCGCCTCCCGGTCACAACCGTCGGTCTCGGTCCGCGAAGTCCAAGGGCACGCCATCCCCCGTGAAGGCTCTGATAGATACCGCCGAAACAAAGCCCGAGGAACAAAAGGCGGAGGCACCGCAGGCCGCCTCCACGAAGGTGATCGAACCCAAGATGGCGTCTTCATTTCCACGAGGTACGCGAGCCCACGCGCTACGAGCACAGCACGTCTACAGCCACGTCATGGAGGAAAAGGCAGCGCGGGAGCGCCAAGCGCAGGAAGAGAAGGCACTGCGAGACCAGCGCCGTAAACTCGTGAAGGAGCGCCTCGAGCCGTACCGCTGTGACCCTAAGATGGAGCACGACGCGTTGATTCGGGCCAAAGTGCGAGCACTGAAGGCTGCCACGCGAGAGAGTGAACGCGCTGCAAAGGAAAAGCTGGAGGAGATGAATCAGCGCGTGGCGGAGATGCCTCCGTTGTTCGCGGAGCTCAGCAATGAGCAGCACCTCCTTCAGCGACGAGCTGAAACCGAGGAGGAGATTCTGACCGTGCTCACCAACGCCGGGCTCGATCAGGATGTGATTCGCAGCATCCTCAGCCGAGAAGTCCCTCTTGGGGCAGAGGTAGAGGAAGTACAGCGGCAGCAGACCGAAGCGGTAACGAAGAACGAGGACAACCCCGCAGCGGTGGCATCTGCCACAGATAAAAAGGACGCCGATACATCAGAGGCGGTCAAGAAGGAAACGGAGGGCAAGGCTTCCAGTCGTTCCAGTAAGTCAAGTAAGCGGAGTGTGAGCAGCAGAAAGAAGTCGTCGCGGTCATCCTCCTCGCTCTCGACTTCTCTGTCGAGTAAGTCCTCCAAGGCCACCAATGCGATCAAGGTTTCAATGCCAGTCATTCGACAGACCTCACCACCCACCTCCTCGTCCTCGAGCTCTGTCCCGTCTGTGAAAGCGAGCTCACCGCGTTCGGGGAATGTCACTGCCAACGCACCGGCATCGCCGCGTTCCAAGAGCGGCTCGTACGGCTCCGACAGCTTTGAAAGCGACGATGAGTAGGCATGAGTGTTCATTTCTCCAGCTCACTTCACCTCACTTGTAAAGTCTTTTATTACGGTGATTTTTCATTGCAGAAAGAATACGGATTATTTTGTTGTAAGGTGGTTTTATTTTTATTATTATATTACTTGTACTTGTATACCACTTCCACCTGATTCTTCGATCCCTTTAACGCGCAGGCGTGTGAGGGGTATACACGGCGCTTATGGGTGGAGAACGCTTCTTCACTCTCACCTGTTTACCATCCAACGCTGGAGGATAGATATTGGGAAAAAAAAATGTTTGTTTGTGTGTGAATGTGAAGCATGTGCATGACTCTCTTTCGAGAACCAATTTTCGTCATATATTTATTTTCTATTTTTGCTCTTTTAGTCAAAGCAGAATAATATTTTATCAAGTAGAATGCAAGCCCAGTCCAGCACCGTTGTATAAGGCTATTCATATTTCTGTCACAACCTCGATTCACTTTTAAAGTAATAAAATTGTTGTAGTGGGGGTGTTTTTTTCTAGTGTATCCGTATGAAAGCCTGGTGTTGCTTCCCTCGTTCAGTTCACCTGTTCCGTGGCTGTACTCCGCATCGCTTCAATTTCACTTCGTACTCTTCTCACCGAACGGCACATGCTGGCTATCACTCCCAGCTCCCACCGGAAGGCTTAAATGCGGCCCATGTGAAGCATCTTCTTCGGGGTGGTCGCTCTCAGCAGCTCTCGAGGAAGGCCACGCCTTCCGATGCAATCGCCCACAGCTCCGTGAACGCTTCTACTCGCGACTCTCCCACTGAATATCTTCTCAACGGCTTACCCCGACAAGGTGAAAAAGACAAAGAAGGTGAAGGGATCAGCGGCAGAGACAGAAAGCCTCCGCAGGACTCCTTTTACATCATTGGTGGCCCGTGGACCCCACTAGGATGTCGTTGTCAGGTCACTCGTCCCGGTGGTGCACAAGAAGGGGAATCAAGGCGAGCACCGGCTTCACATGCACATCTCGAACTGGTACTCAACACCGTGGCGCCGGACACATTACTGCGAGTCCCCTCCAAGTACTACCCGTTTCTTCGCTCCTTCGGGTATCTCCCCTTCGAGGCGACGCTCGAAGCTCGAGTCTTTTCTAAAAGGTATCGCCAAAGTAGAAATGCTTCTCACGACACAGCAGAGAGGAAGCCTCAAGTGGAGTGGGTCCCACTGAAGAAGGGTAAGGGTCTCTTGGTGGCAGCGTGCCCCTACGCTCGCTCTCAGCAGTGTCGGCACTGCCCATGGATGGCACTAGCATCGTCCACATCCTCCGGCACAGCGTCGTCTCACAGCGGGCAGACGCGTATCTCCACCACGGCGTTGAAGGTAAAGGCACTCGAAGTGGGGCTGCGCTCCTCTCACAAGCAAGCGGCACAAACGAGAGCAGCGGCGGTGATGCTGAGAAAACAACGCGAACCTCAGCGACGCTTCGCCACGGGTGAGCACGGTGGGGATGCGCTTCCCACGGTTCAGGTGTTGGAACCTCTGGTGCTGCGGCCCACCTTTTATCACTCTCAGGAAGTGAATCTCATCTTTTCCCCTACAGCGCTGCAAGGGGGCTCGAGCCCGTCTTCCTCTCGCGAACAGCTCTCCTTCACTCTCTTTCCCCCAGCTTTAGAACTGCAACAGGATGCCTCTGCTTTCAACAGTGTCCCGCATGGGAGAGGTGTGAACAAGCGGCACCAAATGCAGTCGCTGGATGCTTTGATGACACTCCTGCAAGACGGAGCAGCGCCGCAAGAACAGCAAAAGGTGGAGGACGAGGACCCTCGAATGCGAGATCTGCACCGAATACTACCCTCGCTCCAATCTATCACTGGGAGCAGTGAAACCTTGTCTACCATACACTGCCTGTGGTGTACCTTGGACCAGCAGCGGCTGATGGAGTCGCTCTCTCGTTGGGCTCACACGTTGACTCCCCCGATACAATTATGTTTACGTGGCGCGTCTGTGTTGCAACTGCCGCGAGTGAAGCAGGAGGAAGGAACACCACCACAAAAAAGAAGTAGTGGGCTGTTTCAGGTCGTGTTAGTGGTGCATCCAGACTCAGGGCATAGATGCGGTTCTTCAGAAGCGGCAGGCAATGTGCTGGATGCTGCAGGGCATCAGTGGTCCGTGGATTCTCCTCTATGGGGCCCCTCTCACCCTCCTTCTTCACTCGCCGTAGCTGAACTGGGTCTCGTCGAAGCGGTGCTTCGAGCCGGGACACTGCAGACAATGGTGGAGGTGTTCGTGTGCTGTGAAGGGGAGAGCACGCTCCACCAGCTGTACCCTGTCGTATGCCGTAACGTCTCTCTCCACTCGGTGTTGGAACAGTATTCAGACCCTCCGCTGCCACCGTCCACATCAGAGCCCTCAACTACAGCCACTCCGGAGCCAGCAACAACGAAACAGAGCAATGAAGAAGATACTCTCGAGGTGGATGTGCCTCGAGCCGCCACGCGACGTCGGATCGCCTCTACTCCGACTACCACGGAACACAATCCTTCAAAGGCCTCAAAAACCAGTACTGCATTAGCTCACTGGTCTTCACATCGTCTGGTGCCTTGCTACTGTGCGCCAGCTCATGCATGGCCTTTAGGGCCTGAATGGGTGATCCCTATACCTAAACTGCCTGCCACCATACTGCAAGTACTCCTGCAAAATCATGGGTGTAAAGCGGATAAGAGTGTTTTTGAGAGGAATCACGCAGAGCTGAGAGAGACGGCGTCGACTGGCACTACAACGGCATTGGAAACCGCCTTTACAAGCCTTCAACGAGCTCCCTTTTGGCGTCACAGTGATGCGTTAGAAACGGTTCTTTCCGCCATCGCCAGTCATTTGCTAGACGGTCTCTTGCCAGACCTCTTCACCGAGCAGCGTAACAGTAAGATTGCTCCGGTGTGGTATTGTTGTGTGCCTCCGCCGTTGAAGTCTACTGTTTCCTTCTCTCCTGCTGTCGCTGGCACCGTCCTTCTCGCCGAAGCGGTGAAGAGCCTCATTGCGCACATCATTCAACAGCAGTCCATCGCCTCACCAGAGTCCTCTACGCTTTCCACGAACCCGAGTGCTCCTGTTTCTCATCTCTCATCTTTGAAAAGGGTTGACGTTGTGGAAAAGAGGTATACGTGGTGGACGAACCCCACTCGCTCTCCACCTCTCGCTTCTGCGCAGCCACTCCTGTTCCTTGTCGTGGTGCTCCCGCCTCTGCAAAGTGATGAAGCGCCGCGTCTGCCTTCCCAGTGGAAACACATTGTCGAGCAACACGTCCGGGATTGGTGGTCTCTGCACTCGAATTCCACGCTTTCCTCTGTCGTGCTGGGCCGAGTGCTGTTGTTGCAATGTGACACGCACCTGCACTCCACTCCCATGTCGGATCTCTTGTACAATTTCTTATCGGAAATGAATGGTTCCACGCCGAGCCCTCTCGCCGCTTCCACCCCGCCCCTGTGGCTGGGGTGGCGGCACTGCCGCACAGGGGTGTTAGACATCGACCCGGTCTCCTCAGGGATGGTGGCGTACGGTCTGTTAGATCTCATTGGCTGCCAGAAAGAAGTAGAGGCTCTGTGAAGGGGCTTGCGTACGCACTCTTGATTTCCTCTTCTGTTTAACTCCATTATTTTTTCTCTCTCACAGTTAATGCGGCACGACAAAATCAGCACAAATAAGAAAACTCGTAGTTTCCTCTCTTGTTAGACAGAGAAGTGCTGTCAGACCGTACTTCCTTTCCTTTCCTGTGCTGTCGTGGGTCGTTTATATTAGGCTCCTCATTTTTCCTTTTGTCTATTCTCCATTTTTATTTATTCCATTTTATGGAACAACGAAAAGACGTCCAGTTACCGTGTTCGTTCGACGTCACAAGGCAATTCCTGGACACCAACTAAACAAGTTCATATAGTTACAAGTTTTCTTTCCACTTCTTTCGGGTCCCTGTGAGAAGTTCGGCGGATTGAGCGGCATTGCTTCTTTAGTGCGATGGGTACGCTAACTTTCCAAGTCAACAGCACTTTTCAACCAGAGGCGGATGAGTTCATGTGTTTTCCAACACCTTATCATAGACCACCTCCATTACAGCTCTCTTTGATTAGGGAAGAACAAGACGCTCTCGTGAAGGCGCTGTGCAGTGAGTGGGGTCAAAACGATGACGAAGAGGAGGATTCGTTGGAACTGGTGCGCTTAGCTCGGAAAGGGGGGTTACGTCTACTCTCTCGACTTCAAACGCTTCGTCCAATGTGGTTGCTCTTCATTCTTTCGACGCTGTCTTGTGCATTGATGGCCTTCCGTACGAGTGCGCTGCTCTCAGTGATGGCTTCACTCATCATCGTCTCGCCGTGGTGGAGTATGGACGTTCCATCGAGAGAGCTTTTTCGGGGCTTCCGTTGACAAGGCACCTCACACAGAACAGAAGCAAAATGGAGAACACAGACGGAGCGGGTTCAAGTCCTACTTGAGACGAGATTTCCATCGTGTACTTTCCGAAATTCTCTGAGATGGGGGGGTTGCCAATATTAAAATGCCGAGCGTGCTATGGAGCTGTTAAGGTGGGAGCTGCTCTCACACAACACCACATGCCGCACTATTGCTTTATCTGTAAAGATCAGAAGATAGAATTCACTCATATATTTCATCATGCGGGTGTGTAGTAAAGCGCTTGATCTTACACACCGTCATCTCCAATAAAGACGTGTGGTATGTCCTGATTCCTGAGTGTTACATTGTACTTTCTTGCTCTCGGCCATTATCGCACAGTATTTTATGTAGTCACTATCCATATATATGTATGTGTGTGTGTTTTCCCGTTATTTTTTTTGTAGTACCTCCATCGCTTTTGATACTATTAATATTTCCTTCTTTTTTTTATTTTATAACTGATGATTTACACCTCTGTACCACCTTTTTATTATTATTTTTATTGAAGGGGCCAAAACATTATTTTCGAATGTACTCTCCCTTTTTCTTTTTTCGTGTATTTCGATACACTCTCGCTGAGTCGAAAGAAAAGATGATTTTCAATCGTTGCTTCTTTTTCACGTTCTCGTTGTCAGCGCCGTTATATTCTCACTTCAGTGTTGTCCCTCACACGAGTAAGGAGAATTTCACTACACTACCCTTTTCAATTTCTAGCGTAACACTACTTGTGCTTCCTTCTCACCTTCGACATTGGAGATACATTATTTTTTTTGCTCTCCTTCTTTCTCTTGATTTTATTCAAAGTAAGTTGTTTACCGCATTCCATTTCCTCCGTCTAGTTTTCGCGCTGTAGTACTCTCCGCTCTCAGTAATATTACTTTTCTTTGGACATTTTGGAGATTGTTGTTTTTTGGGGTCACTCTCTCTCTTTTCGTAGTAGCCAGTTCCACTTTTATCATTGTTTATTATTATTATTTTTCGTAGCGTTTATTTATTCATTAATATATTGATTCATTTATTTTACCTCACTCATGACCACTGGAATGCTCTTTCGTGCGACTCGAACCGGCCTTCACCAGCCTCTTATTCGCTTCCGCTACGCTATTGCAAAGAACGGTGGCCAGTCGCTCCAGCCCCCTGTCGCTGTCGCTAGTGCCGCCCCTGTCGCGTCCTTTCCCACCATTGTGGATTCGTTTGACCAGCTCCCGCCTCATCTTCGTCCGCGTTACATCTGTCCAGAAGAGCTCGAGCTGGTAATGATGGGCGGCATTCCGTCGTATGAGCTCAAGTCCAAGAAGAAGGCCGCTTAGGAAAAGGAATAAGAATAGGAATAGAGAAGAGGGAAAAAAACGATATTTTAACGATGGGAAAAAAAATGAAAAGAAATGATTTTTTTAATGGAATTTAGTCACTTTGTTCCATCTCTACTTTTAGTCACTCATCTGCACCATTGTATGTAAATTACACGGTAGTAGGGTGTTGGAACTCCTTTCTTTTCCTTTTCTTTTAGAATTATATTATGTCGTGCGCCAAGATGGATGTTCGCCTTCAAACGATTAAGAAATTGAATCCTCGCTCACCACAAACGATATCACAACAAGAACAAAGAAAAGAAAATAAAAGAAAAGGAAGGAGTTTCTGCATGATGTGTGAAACTTAGTGAAGCTCACCTCCAAGCGAATTATCTCGAAACGCGTACGTGGCTTTTAAAAGGCAATATTGTGTGCAGAAAGAGTAATAAGGAATATTTCAGAAACTCCTGTACTGCTTTGAGGGGAAGAGACTAAACTACTGAAATCGAATGGTAACCAGAAGCTGCTGAGAAGTGTGTAGTATGCAGGGTATGGCTCCTATAGTGCTTCCATTTTTATTATTATTAATATCATTATTTTTATTTTTCTCTTCCATTACATTCTTTTATTTTATTATTCCAAAAATTTATTAACCACAATGCAGTCAGTTCTTTACAGTATTATTATTTTGTTTTCTTTGTCTTAGGTGTTGTATCGGCTGCTTCCCTCACGGCAACTTTCATTATCCATCATGAAGAAGAGCGGATCTAAGTCGAGTGTGCCGCCTCCCGCGCACTCGGACCCCAACCTCATTGTCACCCGTGGTCTGCGTGAGATTCTGGAGAAGGACCTGGAGAAGAAGAAGGCAGCGAACCGGGGTGGAATCACCGTCGGTCGGCCCCCCAAGTCCGTGCTGTGCTACCTGTGCGGTAAGGCCTTCTTCACCAAGAGCATTAGTATTCACCGCCCGCAGTGCTACCTGAAGCAGCTCATTGCGTGGGAGCGAGGGGAGCGCCGAGAAAGGCCCAACGACCCGGAAACCCACGAGAAGGAGGTGCAGGCCCAGATGGATGCGATTCGAACTAGAGACACCGTCCCAGCGAAGGCCAACCGCATGCAAGGGAAGGACGCCACCAAGTACACGGACGAGGACTGGGACATGTACAACCAGATTCAGCAGACCACCGCCTTCTCCTCCTGTCCTCACTGCGGTCGCACCTTCTTGCCGGATCGCCTGGAAGTCCATCTGCGCAGCTGTCGGCCGGGTCACACCGCCAAACCCGTTCGCGGTAAAGCGCTGCCCAAAGAAGAAGGCGAAGTGGACGACATTCCATCCCCCACCGCGAGCCAGACGACCGCCGCCCCGGCTGCAGAGGCGAGCGGAACCGCAGCGAACAAGAGGGCCCCTCCGACAGCGGCCAGCAAGCCAAAGGCAACCCCAGCGAAGGCCACGGGCAAGAAGTCCGCTGCCGCCAAATCCAAGGCAAGCGCAGCGAACAACGGTGGGGAGGAGGAGGAGGGGGAGGAGGTAATTTTTGTGTCGGGCGGCAGCGGAGCCGTCTTGACGGGACGACGCAGTACCTCTGAAGCGAACGCTTCCTCCGCACCCAGCAGCCTCAACGCCAGCGACGGGCCTTCCTTGTCGAGCACCAAGGTAAAGGCCACTCCGCAGCCGGAGGAGGAGGAGGTGGAGCTCATCGCCTGTGAGAAGGGGGAAGTGAAGGATAACAGGCTGATCCATTTTACCTCCATCGTGAAGGACACCCCAGACAGCGCTCCAGAGCCCTCTCGCCCCAAAAAACCAGTCGTCCGGTATATCGAGCCTGTGGAAGAGCCAGAAGTGGAGACCGTGGAGCTCGAAGACGGTGAATACGCCACCAGTCCCACGGGTGGTGGGACATCTGAAAAACGTCCGGCAAAGAAGGTGCAGTTTAACAACATCTCGCACTTCAAGGAGGTCAAGTCTCGACTTCAGCTCAACAAGGGTGGCCCTGGTGCGGCGGCTCCGCTCGCTGGTGCAGGTGTGCCAGACAGCTCGCTGTGCCCGTGCTCGTACTGCAACCGCACCTTCGCGCCAGACCGCATAGAAAAACACGAGAGCTGCTGCCTAGAGCGCAAGCGTCCGTCCAAGCAGTCTGCTGTCCCGCCTGCCAAGGCTGGCGCTAGTACCCCGCGCTCTGGTGGTGGGGTCAAGGCCCCTGTGCCAGTGCGAACGAACACGGCGACGGCACTGCGGCGTAAGGCAGCGGTGGAGAAGTCAGTGATCTTCTGCAGTGACTGCGGGGCGAAGCTGTTAAAGGAAGGCGCTCTCTTCTGTAACGCGTGTGGCATGCGAACCACATAAGAAAAGAGGAATCTGGATGCAATCCAAACTTTTAGAACGCAGGAGAACTAAGGAGAGACTGCGAAGAAAACTGTTTTCTTGTCCATTTAGGAGGAAAAAGTACAAAAGTGCCGGAAGATCACTCCGCATCATACAGTCGGGTTGTTTTCGCTCACACACACACACATGTAGTAGAAGACCGCGACCCATTACGAATATTAGAAGCGGCAGGGATGTGAACGCAGTAGATTTTGTTTGTTCTGGTTTTCTTTTCTAGTAATAAAAAACTCAATGGCGTTTATTGTTTTATTTTTCAACCCCTTTTCTTTTTTTTCTTTTCTCCATAATTATTTTTTTTTTCGGAACGCTTTCTTTCTTTCGACTCGTCTTCTTTGAAATAGTCAGGCGGCTATGATTTCTGGACGTTCATCTTACAATTGAAATGAGAGGTCACACAAATCAACTTCAACAAGAAATAATATTAAATAAAGGTTCTGTTTAAATAAAGGACAATTAAAAATTCGAGAGGGGGTCATAGAATTCACGTCTGTAGAGGGGCACGACCCTTCCTTTTTATTTCCTTTTCTTTTCCTTTTTTCTCCTTGTCAAGGCGGAGAAACACACTCATTCAGCAGAATGTGACGTGTATCTCTCTTAAAGTAGATCGTGAACTCTGAGTAAACGGGTCCTGCTATAAGAGCAGGACGAACGAAAACAAGAAAAAGAAGAAATGTCGACGTACGATCTGTCTGTACAGACAGTTTTTCCACTCAACATTAACAAAATGTATCATTTAAGAAGTGACTGATTCAAATATTTCTAGTTTGTCAACCTGTGTCAATGGGAATACCGCAGTGAAGTCCTCAACTCCCTTTCTCTCGTTTTTTTTCCTTGTTTTCCTTTCCTCTCCTATCTGATTGTTGTTTTAGTCGCAGTGTAAAACAGAGAACGGAAAAAAAGGAAGCCTGCGGGACAAACTTCGTTCGTTTTCTTCTCAGCAGATCTTCGTTGTCGGGATTCGTGATTTCTGTCTAGAACTGGGCTTGGTGGATCTTCAACCTCTCTTCTCCTGCTGCACTTCACTCATGTTGCCAGTGGATACGGGCTCGGTGGAATTGAATTCGTACAAGCAGTACATTTCCAGTCGATTAGCGCAAGGAGCCGCTCGAAACGATGGCCGCACGAGCCACACGGAGGTTCGCCTGCCTTCCGTCGTCTACGAGAAGCGAGCGGGCGAGGCGCGTAGCGGTGGTTCTGCCCCGTTGGCCTCGCTCATGTATGCCGATGATCGCGGCTCGTGTCTCACCTGTGAAGTCAGCGGGGTGTTCGGGCCACCACCCCTGGCGTCACGGAAGGAGGGTCGTCTAACCGTACACGTCACCGCACCGCTGCTCCGCCGCCACGGCACTGAGGCGCGGAGTGGGGGAACCGAAATGCTCCGCAGCTCGGATGTGATCAGCACTGGGCAGGAGGGCCTGGCGCTGCGGCAGGTGGAGGGGTTCGTCTCCTCTGTCTTGCGGCGGTGCATCGACTTGCGGCAGCTCAGCTTGATCGAAGGGGAGGCGTGCTGGGTGCTTTCGGTCCATCTGGTGCTGCTGAACGTGGATGGGGGGCTGTACGGTGCGGCGTTGGCAGCAGCAGTCTCCGCTTTGAAAGACCTGGCGCTCCCACGATCGCAGCTCCCGAACGGGGATGTGGTGGAGCCCCGTACGCTAACGCTCTCCAGTGCACCTCTGGCGTGCACGTATGGGGTGCTCGCGCATCCGGCCGCGGGAGTGCGGTGGCTTGCTGATCTGAGTGCAGGGGAAGAATTGGTGGTGGACAGTCACTTGACACTGACTCTGGACGAAAACGACCTCATTGTCGATGTCCGACAAGTAGGTCCCACAGCTGGTGTGGAAGGGGAAGTCGTAAAGCACTGGATCGCGAACCATCGAGCGGTGAGAAAAGCACTAGGCTGGCCAACGAGCAAGAGAGAGACATAGCGAAGGGAAGAATCGGGGAGTAATCGACCCTCCTTCTGCATCTCTCCGAAGACGGGAAGTTTTTAGACCCCAACGAAATAAAATAAGAAAACATCGAAACGAAAAGCAGTGACACGCGTTTCCCCTCTTTTCTCAACTTTTGCGGGCGAAGGGAATCCTGTTGTTCATTCAAAAATAACAATGCAATAAAGAAAAGTACTTTTTTATACAACTAATCGGTGAAGTAAATCGCAGAGGAATGGAATCTAACATTGTTTATGGTGCGATCGTGGTTTACTTAGTGGCTTGTGCTTTCTCTTTTTCTTTTCTACAGTACGCAAAAATAATTAAAAAAATCTTCACTAACTCTTCCTTTAGCATTTTTTGTGCAGTGAACTTTTTCGCCATCATGTTGGCTCCGGTATCGGGCAGTCCCTCTGCTCGTCTCTTCTCCGAGCAGGACGGGCAGGCGAACTCCACCACCGCGTTGATGCAACGCGTGCTCCGGGGCTTTCATCTCTCACGCCAGCTGAGGCTGATTCCGCAGTTTGAGATCACTGTGACGCAGAACGCCCTCGTCAACCCGCTCTTTCACGCGTGCCTCACGGAGGAGGCGAGAGTGCAGGCGGAGGAGCAGAGGCGGGGGGTGGAGGCGGTGTTACAGCGCCACTACCCGCACCCCCGCGTCGGGGAGGTACCGCAGCACCGCAGCAATGAAGAAGTTCCAAAGAAAGAAAACATGGCGTGTGCCGCTCCTGAAGCCCCGAGTAGGGGCACATCCGCCACGGTAAGAGAAGAAAGTGGGGTAAAGGAAGCGATGCCGCAGCCGACGTTGGTGGTGGAGGAGACGCTGCACACGACTTCACGAAGTGGTGGGACGGACGAGGAGGCTTCACGCCAGGAAACGGAGCGAGAGAGGGAGGAAAGGGCGGTAACGCTGGCCAAGCAGCGGCTCTTTGAGATTCATCGACTCGTGAAGCGCATCTTTTCCTTTATGGCCTACCCCGAACTACCCACCGCCTCGCAGGTGTCGCTGGCTCGAGCGCATGCGCTGGGAGATAAGAAAGAGGAGCCGCAAGACCTCGATACCACTGCGAATAATGATGGCAAGCCCCTTTCCACCTTCTCGACGACTCCGGGAAGCGGTGCGGGTGGGGTAGAGAGCGGAGGAAACACCTCCACTGCACAGATGTTCTACGTGGCACCGCTGCCGCTCCCCCACACAACGGGCGAGGAGATCGCTGGTCGGTTGCATCACACGACCAAGATTTTTGTACGCTTTGCGTGGTTAGCCGCACAGATGGGGGAGGAAACCTTAAACACGTTCTTTGGGCGTTACGGGCAGGTGTCCTGCACACGATGTCGTGTGGTGCGGCTGCTGGATTGCAATATAGCGCCTGCCGTTGTGGATTTGCTCTCCACAGCGTTTAGCTGTCATCCCTCTCAAGTCTTCCTGCAGGACTTTATCATCCATGTCGACTCTGTGTACAACGCCATTGCCGCAGTGAACAAGGCGTACTACAAGGAACTGCTGTTCATTGCCTTGTCCGACGATTCGCAGAACTTGTACGGCCCGTCAGACGTGGACTCGCTCCTGCAAGGTTTCCTCCCCTATCGCTGGGACTTGTACGCCTTGCCGCTGCAGCTGCCAGAGGAACGGACCGCAGCCGACAACGCAGAGGCAGCGGCAGCGGCGCCAATGCATCATCATCGCCACAAGCGACGTCGTACGCATCGTTTTCGAGAGCTGTTGAAGTCGAAGCGACGCCGTCGTGTGGCGTCGTCGCACTCGAGTAAGGGGAGCATTAGCTCCTCTGAGGCGGAGTCCTCCTCCAGTAGCAGCAGCAGCAGCGACATCTCCTCCAGTGGCTCCGGCTCCGGCAGTACGCTCAGCAGCAACAGCAGCAGCAGCAGCAGCGAAACGGACGACGACGCCGAGACGCGAGATGGCCATGTGTTTGTCCCAGATGTGGTCATTCGCGGGTTTCCCTACTGGGCCACGTTAGACCAGATTAAGGTGCTGCTGCAGGGCTTCGGAAGCATCAAATCCCTTCGTCTCTCGCTGGATGACCGCAACGGTACATTTATGGGAGCCGTACTGGTGGGGATGTCAACCCCCATGGAAGCCCTTCATCTCTCTGAAAGCCTTCATCAATACGATCACCAAGGCTATGTGCTCACGAGCGGTATTTTAACCCCTCGGTTAGATATTGTGTCGCTCTTGACCGGAGAGGTGCGAGAAAAGAACAACGAAGAGCTTCCACCGGGTTTTAGCGTGTCTGTTAATGAAAGGCTGTGGGTGTAAGCACACACACCACACACTACACATACACACACACCATTTCATACGCTTCCGTAACTCAGAAAAAAAAAATATATACATTAATATGCAACATCTGATGATTTTTCCTATCGGGATAAAGAAATGAACAGCAGAAAATGTATACATGGCATGAAGTGAAGGAGTCGCTCTCTCAACGGCTACAACCTCCCTGTCTGTTGTGCACTTTTGATTATTATTATTTTCTACTCCTTCTATGTTTGTTTCTCTTTATAGTAGTTCACTGTAAACGAAGGATAACAGTTTTCTTGTAGTCCACTATTCATTTTTGTTTGTTTGTTTTTCCTCCATTCATTTAGCAATCTCTTCACATACAAAAATGACGGAGAAGAAGAATAATAAGCGTTCGGTGATCGCCCCGGTTGACATCACAGAAGGCTTTAAGGTGCCAGAGCGGAGTGAGGCCCCAGAGTTACCGCGTTGCGCTCCACGTAACGCCGACGAGTGGGTGCAGCTCTTGTTAAAGGTAGCCAACCAGGAAATCAACGTCTTTCCAGAGCGGACTGCGACCCTTTGCGACGAAGTGGTGAATTATGTCCTTCAAGAAGCGAAAGAACGTGCAGAGGAGGAAGAGGCTGTCTCTCGTTCCCTGCAGAACTCACAGACCTTCAGTCCTCAGGAGGGTGGGGTGTCACCCCTGCGTGCGAGGGCAAAGAACATCTCCCCGCTGTGCTCACGCTCGGCAGAGATCACCGCTTCGGCCCACCGCACCGCAGTGGAGATTCTCGCTGCCCGCGCAATGATTGGCGTTGAAATGGACACGTTGGCCGAGGTAGAGGTCGCGCAGGCGTTGGCGAAGCGTGCCTATGAAATCGATCCCACCAACCCCCTCGGCATTCTCGCCTACGTGTGTTCGATGTATCACGTAGGCCGCCGTTCCCTCGACCGTGGTGTTTACATGGCCTCCCATGGTCTCGCTCTCGAGATCGCTGAAGAGGGGCTTCACATTATCTACTCCAAGATGAAGAAGAACGGTGCTGCGAAGGCGGCGGCGGCACCTTCAGAGCCCACGGGTGCGCCGGTCTCTTCTGAAATCCGTTATGCGGCTCGGTTAGCTTGGTATTACTGTGCAGCAGGGGGTGAGATCCAGAAGATCCGACCCTACTTGTCTGCGATTCACGAGCACTGTCCGGCACACTTCCTTCTACTCCTCCTTCTCACGGTCACGAACTCCACTGACGATGGCGACGAGGAAACCATGGAGGCGTCGCTGGAACAGCTGGAGACGCAGTACTCGGATCACATCGCCGTTCTTCTCTTCTCTGCCGTGCGGCACCGCAACGCATGCCGCCCGAATCTGTCCGACGGTCGTGATAAGGCGGCCACCCTCCTCGTTGCGGCACTGGCGAGACTCGAAGTGCTGAGCAATGGTCTGCTGGCGAACGGGCTACATGCCACAACCGCGGGGCCGTCCGGTCCCACCGCGTCCACGGACGGCGAGCATTGTGATCCACCAGGAGCCCAGCCAACGAGCCAGAAGCCCGCAGCCACCACCACTCATGCGCCGCCTTCTGGCCCCGTACCTCGCCTCCTGTCGTTTGAGCAGCTGGCCACTCCTTACGTACCCGGTGAAGCGGATCACATGCAGCTGAGCTGGCGGTGCACGGCGATGCACTGGGCCCTCGTCGCACATAGCTCCTGCCGCGTGGGCTGCTACGCTATCGCTGCGACTGCCGTAGAGGGCGGGTTGGCCCTGCTGTCCTCCGCCCCTCGCTTCTATCCCTTTGTCTACGCCGACCTCCTCGCCTCGAAAGTCGAGTCCTTGCTCTGTCAATGGGCAGAGAAGCACTGCAGCGGGGTCCTTGCGGGGACGGCTTCGAACCCGGCGTCTATTCTGCAGGCCCTCATTGCGGCCCCGCTTCAGCTGCATCAGCCCGTGGAGGCGCTGTCGGGTGATTTGCTCTTAGAGAACGTAGGGGATTTGGGGATGGGCTCTGACGCGGTGGACGAAGACGAGGGGAGTGAGCGCCGGGACTTTGTGTCTTCGCAGTCCACCATGACTGGAATGGGCGGCCTCGTCATCGCGTTGGAAGAGCTGAGGGCTCTCCCGCAGTACCTCATCAAAGCCATCGACGCGGACCCGGCGCACGCCCACGCGTACTACTTGCTGGGTTATCTCAAGGTCTTGGAGGGCATCTACGGCGACTATCCCGCCGAACAGCGAGATCTTTTCTTCTCGGAAGCCTCACACTATCTGACGCAGGCACTGCATCGATCTCCGGCGATGCATGTGGCGAGTTACGCCCTTGGCTGCATGCACATGGCTCAGGGCGATAGCGCCACGGCGTTAAACTTCTTCTCCTCTTCACTCGATGCATCGCAGCGCGCGACGCTGGTCCCACTGGAGCGGCTGATATTCCTTCTCGAGCGCTAACGAATACTATATTCGACATGGTACATCAGAGCAGTAGAGGAAACATCACATATTCTGATTTATCTTAGCAGTGAAAAACAAAAAAAAAACGAAAATAACATACCTTCTCGACAGGTGTGTCTTTCTCGTCTAGTGCAGTCTGAAAAGCGACGAGACGAACAAAAACGAAAAAAGAAGAGCGTTGCTTTCATAGTGGTGGAGCTCCACAACGAGTGAACCTTTCGATACCTGTAACAACTCTCGGACCGAAAACAAAAAACTTGCGGAGTAACAAGGAATGATGTTTCTCCTGAGTGTGTTTAGGTTTCCTGTGATAGTGACGAAAATTATACTTTAATCCTTTATTTCCATTACTATTGATACTTTTTGGGATGTCCATCAATATTTTTGAAGTCATGTTAAAGAAATATTCGCTGTGTGAGCAGAAGCGTATTATTGGCACACATCTGAATTTAGAATAATAATATTAATAGGAGCATTTTGTATTGCACTCCTTGCTCATGCGTCAATGGTCCACAGCTAATGCCTTTGCCATCTTTCGCTGGATGTGTACATTCGATGGCTTCTCCTTCCGCAGTGCACACACCGCAGCAGTTGCTTCTGTCAATCACTTGAGACCACTCCCGTGTGAGCGAGAGGGTGCATGGCGTTTACGGACGCGTCCGTCGATGAATGGCACGCGTACGAGCGCATTCTCTTCCACGCGCCTGCAGTTGTGGCGTGCCGAAAAGCGACCTCCTCTTCGATTTCGAGACGTGCCGGAGGAGTTTACCGACCTGCGCACCGCCGACTCCCGGCCGATGCTCTTCACTGCCAAGCGTCCTGCCCCCATTCGAGAGTCGCACGTGTCCATGGATGATGTGGATATCGACGGCGAACGCCTGAAACAGTTGACAGGAGGCCAGGTGGTTCCCGGTACACCGTACAAGGGAAACCGTAACTTGGCTCAGCTCCCAGTCGTTTTCATCAATGCAGAGCGCATGGGTATTCCTCCAAAGCTGGAAGCCCTTTTAAAGCAGAAGCTACAGAAGAGCCCTTTTCACCCTAACAAGAGACGAGTCGCACCGAACTGGTCCGGTCCGAGAACCTCCCGAAGCAGTCAAGAAACGGACGGGGTCGCTCGACTGACCATTGTACAAGCGCGTATTCTACAGCACTTGTACGGCACTCAAGACATGGCGGTATGTGCACCGACTGGAAGCGGTAAAACGTACGCGCTGTGCGTGGGAGTCATCGCGAAGCTCATGCGGGAGGGCCCTATGAAGCTCTTCTCCACGCTTATTTTAGTCTCACATGATCACCTCTGCCTTCAGGTGGAGCGCTGGCTAAAGGAGCTGTGGTGGTACCCCAACGATGACCGCCTCGTGTTCGCAGCCACGCAAGATTTGTCGGCGAACACGATATACCGACGCCTGACCTTGGAGCGTGTACGAGATTTAGCCGATCACGCTCGAGTAGTGGGAATGATGGACTACAGGCCATACGTGGTGGTCTCAACGCCAGAAGTGATGTGGGAGTTCGTGCAGCGTCGACGTCGCACCATGATAGCGAAGGATTTGAAACTGAATGGCAAAAAGAAGCATTCCTTTTCTCTCTTTCCGGTTATTCCTTCGCTCGATCTGCTGATTGTCGATGAAGTGGACGAAGTGATGCCCCCCGCAGACCCTCGAGCGGCGGGGAATTTGCTGTTAAAAGAACTGTATCGCCACATCAAGTACCAAGCTCCCGTGCAGATCTTGTTTACGAGTGCGACTCTCGCGGGCTCCACAGTGAACCACATTCAACGCTTCTTCAAGAAGAATCTTTTACTGGATCGCACCACGAAGTTGTTTGAGATGGCTGAATCCGAGCGTAAGCACCTCTACGAAACGTCGTCCACCACCGGTAAGGCGTTGATACCAGAAAACATCCAACACTACTTTTACACAGCCGATACGCTGCAAGAACGGATCGAATGCGTACGCGAAGTCCTGGAGCGCTACGTGGTCGCACCGCTCTTGGCAGAGTATTCACATGCACTCTCCATCAATGGATCGACGGAGAGTGAAGGTCTAGAAACGGCAGCCACTGAGTGTGGCGAGGGAGAAGGGAGTGAAGGTGGGGAGGTCCAGCCGCATACGACAAACGTTTCGAAAAGTGTGTTGGTCATTATCGAAGACGCGGAAATCCCACAAGAGGTTCTTCTAGCACTCTTGTCCCCTGCGGTGCAACCCTTTTCATCTTGTCAGTTTCAGATGGAATGCATGGACTCCACCGTCTCCGCTGCTTTGGAAGAACGGCGACGTGTAGAACGCCAGAAGCACATCGAGCGCACCTTTATTCGTGCGGCTCCGGCGTCCGTGTCACCTTCCGCCTCCGCTGCCCTGCTCTCCCCGGAAGTCGGCCCGTCTTCTCAGAGTTTCGGTACCGCAGAGGAGCGCACCATTTCGGTGGGAAACAATTCAGCGCCACTCGTTCAACTGCGCTTAATTCGACGGCAGTTTATTCGAGGAATGGATCTGGACGGGCTCACGCATGTACTGGTGCTGGCACTGCCCACCTCCAGCTTGGAGTACAGCCATTGGTGTGGCCGCGTGGGTCGTCTCGGTCGCGAGGGAGTCGCTATGGTGGTGATGCGACGCAATGCTACGAGGCACATGAGCCAATTCTGTGACGCGCTCCACCTCCCGTTCCGGATTGCCAAGCGGTTGAGTGCAGTGGACGTGAATTACGAGCGTTAGAAACTGGAAAGCAGTTCGAAAAATTTCACAAAAAAAAACTTCTCTTAAACTACTACTGTAAGTGCAGCGGCGCCAGACAAACAGTGGCACTCCTACTGAACTTTCTTTGCTATTCTGTTGTTGTTGTTGTTGTTGTTCTTAGTGATTTATGCTTGATGTGTATCTCTTCTTTTTCTGATATTTGGTAGGTTTACTGCTCCTCGCACTGAAGTAGAGTTCTGAGTTCCGTATGCGTTATTTTGTCACGGAAGAATCCATTCACTACAATCGTATATAGTGTCCGACACTCCTATTGGCTATTGGTTTTTTTAGTTCGGTTTTAAGCGTAATTTCTTCTTAGTTGAAGCAATGGGTGATTCCACCAAAAAGCCCTCTTCAAAATCCCTTAAAAAGCCTGCCTCAGCACCAGCAGCTAAATCCACCCACAAAAGATCAAATCCTGTAGCAACAAAGTCATCTGCACCAAAGAAGGCTTCGGCCGTGGCACCGAAAGCGGGTGCAACACGAGCAAATTCAGCCAGAACAGAAACTACATCTGCGGCTTCAGTGCCTCCTGCTCTACAGACTGAAATCAATTGTCGGCCCACTGCCGTTCATGTTGGTGCTGCGCTGTGCATGTTGTCCGCCCAGCGCTGTCTCCAAGACCGTGTCAAAGACAGTCCATGGTGGGATCTTCTTGCCGCTCTCTCGGAAACCGCACGGAAACGCACCAGTGCGACTGTCAGCGAAGGGCATCGATCGCTCTCCTCGACAATGGGAGATGCGGTGCATCAGTGCTCCAGAGACCAAACCGTGGAACACTTCTCCCGTGTGACGTCTTTTCAAGACATCAAGAATGTGTTTCATTTAATGGAAAAAGTCTCGCTCGAGTCGATGTTTTTTGAACTCACGTCGTTTTCTCAGCTCGCCATCTCTCACACGACGGCGGCGTTTCTTACTTCCTGCGCGGCTAGATCTCATTCGAGTCCATCCTGTGCAGCGGTGAAGGAAGCGTTGCTACATCCCCCATCATCCCTCGCAGTGAATACACAAGACCTGCACGCTTCCTCTACAGAACCTCATCCCACAGCAACGGCCTCATCCTTCTGGCTCCCTCTCGTCGAGACAGAAATTATTCTGTCCGCCATTGAGAGTTTACTGCATTTGTGTCGCATAGAACTTCTAGAGCGGTGTACTCAGCACCTTGAAGGAGCCTATGGGACCACGTCGCTTTCTGGAAAGCGAAAGCCGCCGTCTGCTCCTGTCCTCTCCCAAAAGTCAGCACGTTGCGCTTCCGCTTCCAAGGCGAGCCCGGCCATCGCTGCCGCCCGGCTCGGGCCTCTGGTTCGGTGGGACTACGAAGTGCAGCTCTTTCGAGCGTCCGAGGCACAACTTTCCCGTTCGGCCCCTCCAGCGACGGCCCCACGTCCTCCCCCCACCTCCGCTGCAGTAAAACGAGCTCCAGCCGCCCGAAAAGCACCGCGACAACCCCCAGCGAGGCGGCGTCAGCGGGCACGATCTCCCTCTTCGACCTCCACCTCCTCCTCCTCCTCCTCCGAGTCCTCGTTAGACAGCGACAGCGAGTCCTCTAGCGCGTCGGGGAAAGAAGCGGAAGCCGACCCGAAAAAAGGCGGAGGACAGATGAAAACGCTGCCGAACCCACCCAAAAAAGTCCCTGTAGGGGTGAAGCGGGCTAATCCGAGTGCAGCGGTGAAACGCCACCCCACTGCCCGTCCGTCCAAGGCGAACGAGCTGGGTTCAACGTCTTCAAATAAGGACGACAATAAGCCACTTTGGACACTCGAGCGAGCATTCAATCAAAAACGAAAGACGGGAAAGCAAGAATAATGGGCTTCCCCTCTCTTTCCTTCTTACTGCTATCATTTGTCTGTATTGGTTACTCTACTATACATGGTCTTTGCAGTACTGTACCGTTTCGGTGTTCCTGTTCATTCTGGCACTCCATCACATAAAGGAGTTGTTGTCACGCATTGTTACTTCTTTTTTTTTTCTTTTTTTCTTTTCTTTTCTCTTCACTTTTTTTTTCCTTTTTAAGGTTATTCTCTTATTTAATAGTCATTGGTATTACTCACAGTAGCATCACTAGAACAGAGCTCCTTTCATTACACAGATTACATTACACTTTGTGCTTCGCTACATTCTACCGGACGATAAATCATTAAAGAGCGAAAAATCCCCGAAGAAACAAAAGTCTAGCAAGAAAGATCGATTAGATTGCATTGTTTCAAAGAAAAAGTTTCCCAACTCCTATCTTCGTTGGTTTTTCTTTGATTTTTTTTTTTGTTCGTTTTTCTAGCACCCTCACTGGATATACAGGTTAGCATGTCCAGTCGAATTGAAGCGGTGATGGAGCACCTGACCTACACCAAAGGCGTGGTAGGCGTGGTGCTCTGCACCGTGGACGGTGTGCCCATTCGTGACAGCTTTCAGCAGCTGGACCGCAGCATCGCGCTGATGTACACCGAGATGGCCTCTGCGATCGCTCGTCAAGCCTCCCTCCTCTATCTTCCCATGTTCGAGCCGGAAGAAAAGGGAAGTGGAAAGGACAAGAAGAAAGAGGAAAGTGCGGAACCCAAAAAGAGCGGGAAGAATCGGAACATGATTGTGGACGACACTTTAGAAATGATTCGCGTGCGAACGAAGATGAACGAAATTATCGTGAAGCGCAATGACGAATTTCTGCTGGTGGTTGTACAAGAGCCAGGAGAGTGAGAGATTGCATTCACCTTTACTTCATTCTTTTGAAGATGATGTTTCGATAACGTTTTCGGGGGAGTATGCTTATCTTTTGTTCGTTTGTTTGTTTGTTTTCCATCATTGGGATCATTTTTGAGTTCTATCTTCACGATTAATCAATTGCAACTGGGCTCAACAGGATTCGTTGTTTTGAACCTCTTATTACAGATTATATTCTGACTGAGAAGCGCAAAATAGTTCGAAAGTGCTTTTCTTAGGGGGTGAACAAAGTAAAGTTCCACTGGACTGAAAGGATAAGGTGGAAAGGAAACAAGTGCAACGGAGGCGATCGGATAAAATACATTTCGAACAGCGAATTTAGAGTTTGATCTTTTCTCTATCTCTTTTCTAAAAGATGAAGTATCTTGCTTTAAAGGAGTAAATGATCTGAAATGAAGCGTCGTATATCACCTTCGTAGAAGTTAAACTCAAATTATGCCTCTCTTTATCTTAAATTCTTTCATTTCAGAAACGTTCAATTGTACAGAGAGTTGTTGCGAGTCATTCACTACTTTTTTTGTTGTTGTTAATTCCGTGTGGAGCTGGTAGGATGGTTCCTCGAATACCTCGTGCGTTACTTCCCGGCCGTTCCTACGCTATTGATGTAGAATTTCTCAAGACGAAAGGACTGCAGTACGCTCGCTCCATTGCGATCGTGCCTCTTGTGTCGTCTTCTTCTTCACAGACTACACCTTCGGCTTCCTCCACAGAAGCGGTAGTGCTCCCTCGAAAAACGCACTTTGACCTGTCCAATGCTTCCCTCCTCACACTTCAATCGTCCTACGTGCTCGCTCACGCAGAAGCCTTGCCCGCGGGCCACACACTGCTGCCGCTCCTTCAGGCCGTCACCGTGAAGGCCGACACGCTGCTCGTGATACAGCAGCAGCACAGCACGGCGGCAAAGGCGTCGATGGAGCAATGGCGAGCAGAGGCAAAGGAGAACCGCGAGGCCGTAAAGGAAAGCCTCCTCACCCCAGCAACGGAAGGCGGCCGCTCTACCACCAATGCGCCAGGAGAAGCCGCTCTGCCGCAGACGAGCAGCAGTCGGTCTGCCAGTAGGATAAATGGTGGCATTGGGAAGCCGGAGGAGCTGATAGAAGTCGAAGGGGAAGACCGAGAAATCTTTTTGGAGCGAGGCAACGCATCGAAACACACAAAGAAGATGGACCCACATCGCTCCATGTACCGCTACCACCAGATGCGAGTGAGTATTCCAGAACACTTCGAAAGCTTTGACCCACACTCGCTTCCAAACCCTTCGTCATTCCCAAGTACTGTCTTGACCAATCTCTTTGACAAGTCCGTCGACTCTGCCGACTTCCACGACGCGGTGCAGCACTTACAAAAGGTACTGCGACCGTACGGAAAAGGCAGAGGACGCTTTAAATCCCTGTCCTTCGTGTTGGAAATGATGCCACGGTTTGCCAAGGATGTCCTTCACGCCTCCTTTTCTACGAGTGCGGAATGGATGTCGTTTCTCACAACCTGCCGTCAAGCCGCACTGGAGGAGGTCGAGCGTGTGAACCGCACGTACCGCGAGAGAGAGGACTCTCTGTTCCCATCCATTCGGTATCGTGAATGTGAGTCCTTAAAGGAGCTCTCGGAGGAGCTGAATCAAACCTGGGCAGGGCTGATGCGAGGGAAGCAGGACAGTACTTCCTCTTCCTCCTCCTCGTCATCTACGGCTTCCACCTTTCGACGGGATCATAAATTCTACGCCTACGGCTCCGTCGACAGCGGGGTGCTGAAGCGCACGCTGGCTCTCAGTTGTGAGCCCACGACTAGCGCTTCGTCTGACCAGGAGAGTTCCTCTGCGCCAGCTGCACCAAGCAGCTTTGCAGCTCATTTTCCGCTCCCCAAGAAGACCCTGTCCTGGCAGGACATCATGTGTCCGCTTAAGGCCCTCCCGCAGGACCGGTTACTGACCCCGCATCAGCTGCGGGTGGTGGACGTCACCTCGCACACCCTCTACGCCGCAGCGGGCTTCTTACCCGCGAACCGACGAAAAATAAGCCTCGTGGAGGCGCTCCAGCGAGTCGCTTTGAAGGACGGGACGGCGAAGGAACTGCTGGAGCAAGCCAGGCCACACGATCCCGTCTGGGATGCTCAGGCGTTAGGTTGTGTGTGTGTCGCGTGCAGTATCAATCCACCCCGTCTTTAGTCCTGTTCAGATGCTATCCAGGAGAGTAGAGATGTGCAGTGAGAACTCGATTTACACAGAACAACCGACCTATCCAAGGCCAAAGAAAAGAACTGGAGAGTCCTATGTGATAATAAATAGTAATAATAATTTCTATCTCATTTCATTTTACTATTTCTCTTTATCTCATCTTCCTCGATGTTTCTTTGCTGTCTCGTTGTACAATAATATATTTAAAAAACGATAGGTAAAAAATAAATAAATATCTATAGGAAAGCATCTATCGCACCATCTTCTTCTACGGTGTTGGCTGTCGTTAGTCAGTGTATTTGGATCTGAATGGCATGACAAAACAGCCCATTCATTAATTTCAGCGCGGATCATTTGTGTTCAGCATCGTTTGGTAGTAATTGTTGTTGTTGTTCTTTCGTTTCGTTTCTTCTTATCGATGGCTGCTGCTCTCTTACGGCGAACCGCCGTCCGTTGGAAAGCGCGCTCCACGCCCTTCTCTTCCTTGGCCCAGCCCAACATCAAAGGAAAGCTCTGGGGGGACCTCGCCAGCCTCAGTCCAAAAGATAAGCATGAAATTCTTCTCGGAGCGTGGCGGCAAGCCCCAACGGTGCAGCTCGTTCCAGATCCAGACGACAGAGATCGCGGAGGCTGTGAAGTGGTGGTACCAGATAACAAACGGGCTTCTCACACGCCGGCAGCTGCACAGCAACCCAACACAGCTTCGCTGGAGTTTCGGTCCGATGAGGAGATGGACGCCTTCTTGCAAAAGGAGACGGAGCAACAGGAGGCCGAGCAGCGTATTCCTACCCTGCGTCTCGCCTCGCAGTTCTTCGAGGATTTAGCGGCGACGGCGAATGAGGAGTTGAACCGCAACGAAGCGGAGAATGGCCAACCGCCGCCCGTGTTAACGGATGAGCAGCGGCGGGAAGAAGAACGCGCCTTTCAAGCCGCGTATTTCGGGACGTATTATCAACAACAGGGGCTGATCGCTCCGGAGGACTCGTTGGCTCTGCAGCGGCTCTTTGGTCAGCGGCTCGGTGTGGCTCGGCTGCGCATCAATGCGGAGTTCCCCTTGTCACGTTTGATCATTCGGCATCAGCTGGAGCGCACGGGTCACACGTTTGCTCCAACATCAGATCCGCTTCTTTTTGAAGTCCAAACAAGTGCGGGAGATGCAGATCGCCTCTCTGCCGAGTTCTCTGCCAAGTTATTGCCTCCCACCGCATCGGCAGAGGCAGAAGGTGCTGCTACAGAGCATTCGGACAACGTGTCCGCAGAGGAGTGGAGGAGTAATTGTGAGACCGCGTCATCAGACGGTTCTCCCACTCGTCCAGAAGAGGAAGAGGCGACGGCGTCCGCCTGTGAAGTGCTACAGGACCTTCTCAGTAGTGGAGTTGGGGAGGGCCCTGACGCCTCCTCCTTCACCTCTGCTGCTGCTGCCGCGTCCTTTCAGAATGAAACACCGAACACCACAGATTTCCCTGTGACGTCCCTTCAGCAGCGGGAGCCGGGTGCTCGCGCTACACCGCTCGCACACGTAGATTCGGGTAAGCGTGCTATCGTGAAGGATTGCCGGACACGCTATCGGGAGGGAGTGCAGCCCGCCACCGTGGGGCATTTGTTCTGGCTGCAGCGTCAAGTCGCGAGTAACGCGGTGGTGCTGATGGACACGCTCTCCCAGCTCGTGGTCATGCTCGCCGTGCACCTCTGCTACGCTTCCTATCCTTTCCCTGAAGAAGCCGGGGAGGAGTCCCCCTCGCTTTCTGTGGTGCTAGACATTCACGGCGTGTGTAAGAGCAATCCATTGCTAGCACAGAAGAAAACGATGTGGGGAGAGAAGGAGCCGGAGCCACAAGACTATTGCTTTTATCGAGATGTTGCCTCGTGTGTGACAGAGGAGATGATGTATTTAAAGCACCTAGTAGGAGACTTGGATCACCCCGGTGTGCAGGTGAAGGGGGGCACCATCGAGGCGGAAGACCCGCCTCAACGGAGAGAAGTCCGTCGGCGGTTGCGCTGCTTGCAATCCACGTGTCTAGCGCTCTTCCTGCCTCCCTATGTCCGAGAGCCCACTTCCCAGCAGACGCCCCAACCCCAGAAGAACACCGCCCGCCTTCTGTTGCAGAAGCGTCTCGCCGCGGCGGTGGAAGGCTCTCCGCTGCTGCTGCTGCTGGAACCTCCTCCATCACCTCTCCGGCGGGGGAAGCCCATCCACCAAAACGATCCGCACGCCACGGTGAAGCGGAACGCGTTAGCGAAATACGATTCCCAATCCGCAAGAAACACCCACAACACTCATCATCATCATCTCCCTTCGGTTCTTCGAGAGCGTTGTTGTGTTGTCCTGTGTGCACCGAAGACCTCTGAAGATGGCCACCGGGTGCGCTCCTTTGACGAACAGTCTGAGGAAGACACGAGCACCACCACCCCAAAGTTTAGTGGCGCTAGCTGCTCGACGGGTGATCGAGTCGCTGCGCCTCACAATTTTATTCTCCGATGCCGAGAAGCGGGTGAAAACTTTCAACGTCTTCAACGAGAGCTGCGCTGGGCACTGGAGTCCACCTCGGATGGAGGCTACGTCGTTTACATCACGCGATCGCTGAATCCCATTGAAAATGAAGCAGTGGTCTGCTCTGTGCTCAGCAGCCACTTGAAGTATCATCAAGCAGCCTCCGAGTCTGGTGCGGAGGAGCAGTTATTCGTCCCCTTGCGTGGGGTACAGTCCGTGGAGTGCGTGGATTTGCAGACGGACACAGCGGTGTCATCCCTCCTGCACGACGACGCTTTCGAAACCTCGCCGGCACTTGCCTTGTGGCGGGAGTTGTGGGAGTCCCACCGGGAAGGTCTGCGGGAGTGGGTGGCAGTGGAAGGCGGTCCTGCCGATCAGGAATGCACTTGGTGTCTCCCCGGGGTGGCGGACGAGGTCGCCCGAGCGGCTCGTCGTGTCGACCCGCTGCATGTGCAAGATGATGCGTGGTTCGCTCTTGTGCTCCGAGTGCAACGCCTCCCTCCCGAGCCGCTCGCTCTTCCCACCTTCACGAAGGAGAAGGCAGCAGACAGTGCTTCTCCAGGGATGAGCTCTTCTTCGCTGCTGTCCTCCCATGCTTTGGCGTCGCCGTCCTTGATCCGCACTGATCTTGCGCATCTCACGTCAGACCCCTCGTTTCATTTGCTCGCTCGCTTACCCTTCCACAAAACTCCGCAATCCAACGAGCGAGGTGAAACGTTGCGTACCGCCTCTTGGTTACCCGTTTCACTGTGCAGCAACGCACTGATGAACTGGGTGCAGCACCAGCACATCTCGGAGGAACGGAAGGCAGCGTGGAATCGTTGGCGTGTGCGGAGCGTGGGACTCCCTGTAGGTGTCTGCCCCTCCGCTGCCCTTCTCGCCTCTCCTTCCAAAGAAGAGAGAAATGCACAGGTGTTGTCTTCTTACTGCTGGGGAGTTCCGGTGCCGTCCTCCACGCTTCTTACCGATGTGTTGTTCTACAGTGGAATAGTGTCGGGCACTGTGTGGACCTCCTCCGCTGTGACGGACAACAGGGAACAGAAGGTGGATCTACCCCCCTCCGAAAGCACAGCGGCACATTGGCAGTGCCCCTTCACGATGCTACCTCCGCTGCGGATGCCGTTGTGGTTGCTGGTCGAGTTTCTGAGAGTTCGTTCTTTCGGCATTGCCACGCTTCGAGCGAGCTTTGAGCAGTGGCAGTGCACCACCCTCTCCACGGAAGTACAGCACACGTTTAAGGAGTCCCTGCAGCGGGAGTTGCATCAATTTCTGGAAGATATCCTTCAACTGGTCAAGAGCCGCACGGACGAAATCAAGACAACTCCGTTGAAAGCGGTCGCCACTCCTGTTGGATTTACGGTCCTGATTCAACCCACTGCAGCCTCTGTGCAGGACCCCCGTGACCTCACCGTTAGGGCGTTAGGAGACACGATGAACCGTTCCGACCATGTGTTTCGTCTCTCTCCCGTTGTTGAAGATGAACTCCACGACGTTCGGCTCGTCGCACGCGTGACGGCATCGCCATCCAGGACTACCCCTACACAGGATCAGGACGTGCGACTTCAGCTGGAGGACCCCTTGCAAAACAGCGTGGGATTCCTGGAGGGGTGGGAAGCTGTCAACGCCAGCCCTGAAAAGTTAAAGGCCCAAATGTATGAAATGACGGTTCGTGTTCGTGATGCATTGCTCTACGTTGCTCGGCACGCTGACCCACTGTGGGCCAAGACTGTATCTACCTTTCAATACATGGCCGGGACCCACCACTGTGAAATCAAAGCCAGGCCGCCACCACACCGCTCAATGAAACGAACCAGACGAAGCCAGAATGCTCATCGGTCTCATGAAGATCGAACGTCACCGCCGGCTGCGGAAGCCGTTGTGCTGGAGGAGGACGAGTACGCCGTGCTGACACCTCAAGAGCAATCAATAGCGTTGTCGTCGTCCAATCCTTCCTCGCAACGTGAACCGAACCCTCTGCCTGCCCGTGATCTTTACGCGTCGAATGTGAGGTGGGAGAAGGAAGCGAATATTATGGAGGAGTGGAATCAGAAACCTCCAGTGAACAGCTGGCGGCAAGATTTGAGCGCTCGTTTACGTCCTCCAGTCCCACCGTTTCTTCCGAAGCGGTGAAGAGACCCTCCTCGGATATCGAAGGTAATTTAGTAATTTCATTCCGATGTGGTTGTGCGTTTGTTGTGTGGCCGGTGTATCATGTTTGTTCCGATACATAATGATGGACAGATTTCTCTTACTTCATCTTCTTCACAGTGTGGTGTACACACATCCTCGTGGAGTCCTTCAGGTTTGAAAGGAATCTACAAATAAAAGATTCCTTCGAAAAGAGGTAACCAACGTTGAATATTTGTGTGTGTGTGTGATTTGATTATTTTAATGATTTATTTATTTATTTCTCCTTTCCCTTAAGATCAATACTTTCTACATCCATATTATCTCCTCTAATCTTCTTCTTCTTCATTGTTTATGGTTTTGATTTGTTTTATTTTTTTCCTACTCATCACTTGCTGAGGAAGGACAGACTATTGTCCTAGTGTTGTTCTACTTTTCTTAGTATTTTTATTAGAGTATTGTTGGCGTACGTGAGTCCTTATTCTTTGTTAGTCCTTCAACGTTGTTTTCTTCCAATGTTTCTTTCCAACAGTTCGACGACGTCGACCACCTCGACCACTGCAGCTCCCCTTCCCGACAACACCACGAGTACCACGACCAGTTCACTCCCACCGGAAGAGTGGCATCAACTGCTGACCATGTCGGAGTACGTGTCGTTGTGTCTCGTGGTCGCGCTTTGCTACTATGGTGCTATGTGCGTCAGCTCCCTTGCGGTGGGAGAGTCGTACAGCAGCCTGGTCTCCCCTTTCTCCTTACTCAAAACAGCTCTCATCGAGATCTACGAGACCCTCTGGCACCGCCGTGGTCGCGTGGGGGTGGTGTACGATGAAGAGAATGAATAGCGAATCAGAAGAGAAGAACCAAGAGAAGAAACGGTACATAGGTTCAGAACTCTTTTGCCATTGCAGAACGAATCACATCGAGGGGAAAATCACACGCGGTGGAAACTCCGCTTTCCCTCACATTCAAACGAATGAATCCAAAAGAGCTTTTAACTCTTTTTCGATTTTCCTTCTCCTCATTGCGTATTTTATTATTCTTCTTTTGAGTTGTTTCGTTTCCGTTTGCTGTCTCTTTCCGTTTTTTTTAAGGCTGGCAGAACAGTCTCCCTCTCTTTCTTTCTGTATTGTGATGAAGGACGAGAGCGTATCTCGTTCGTGTCCGCAGTTGGAATTAGATAGCTCAAGGTGAAAATGTTAGCAACACCACCAAACTTCAGAAGAAGCAAAAAAAAGAACAAAAGAACCCGGTCAAAGGAATACCTTCAGGGGTAACACGAATCAAAAAAAAAAAAATAACTATCCCTCAAACATCTGTCGCATTTTATTTATAACTCTGTTCTTTTTTTTGCTGTTTTTTCCTCTCCTTAACCTCACTTCCTCTCATTTTGCTCATTTTCTAGCAACTTCATGTTACCGTCAATTGTTCCTTCATAGTCGAGACACACAAGTTACTATCTCTACATGGAAAATACTGATCTAGCGCGGAGCTCGAACTCTACGCTCCCTATTATACGCTTTGATGTGTCCACGCCATTTAACATAGTGCCCTCGCACGAGCCCAGTCCTACCGCCAGCTCTCTCTACACCTTTCTCCGCACGGCACACGCCGCGAATGAGGTGCAAGCTTATTGGGGGTCCTTTTTGAATCACCTTCACTTTCCCGATACGGCTCCACGCGACTCCAATGCCGCACTTCCCACGCTGTATCCCGTTCCCTCTTTGCCAAAGCTCACCCCAGAAGGGGAAAGGATGCTCGTTCGAGCCACCGCACACCCCGTGTTTCACGACTACCACAACGTGATCGCACCAGCGACGGCGCGAAGCGACTGGAAACAAGTGTTGGGAGCTCCCGAAAAAACGAGTGTCATGAAAGACGAGAACGTCCACAGCGCCTCACCATCCGTGAGCGGAAGTACTCGCGACACTGTTCGAACCTCCGACTTCAGGTCGTTTCAAAGTCCCTATGACACGTTTGAACAACAACGACAACAAGCGCTGCATCCCATCCCCAGGATGAGCTCATCGCTGCCAGAGCCTTGTCACCAGGGAGATCGCAGCGCACCCCACAACCCTGCGGTGGAAGCGGCGCGGTTCGACCTCTCTGCGGCACACGTGGAAGTGAGCGCTATGGAGGAGGGGGAAAGTGCGTGCAGCACGCCACCTTCACCCGTGCGAGCTGCCGCAGGGGACGGGCCGCACGAGACAGCGGCCATGTCTGGTGAGGAGGGTCTCTTACATGTCTCCTCCACTGACACGGAGGACGATGACGAGCTCGAAAAGGCACTGGGGTCCGTCTTGATGAGTGGAACGGAACACCACACAACCCTACAAGCTTTCCCTCAGGACGTTCAGTTTCCTCGTGCAGAGTCGTCGGCATCGGCGCCACGCTCGCCGTCTCCACCCCCTCGCTTCTACACCTCGTCTCATCCTCCGGCTCCTAGTGCGAGTGGGAGTCAACGGACCATCGACATCCAGATGGACAGTATGCGCTCCAGCGCTGGAATCCCAGGCGGCGCGTCGGGGTCCCCCGCACTGCACAGAACAGAACCCTCGTCCCGAGAAGCGTCGCAGGGGTCGTGGCACCCTTCCCCTCCTACCACGCCTGTCGGCAGTGGGGAAGGCATCAGCAGACCGGTGATCTATGCAGAAACGACGAGTTCCGCTCCACAGTCTGTGTCGTATGATCCGAGTGCCCCTGTGCCGCTTGGCGTTGAAGAAGAGGAGCGAACGGAAGAAACACCGAAGGCGGCCCTCGAGGAGGATTTGACCGTGGTGGAGTCCTCTCCACTGCTGCACTTCCCTCCCGGCTCGATGCATCCGCTCTACACCGCACTGCTTTCCCGTGCCGGCGCCGTAGGAGGAGGTGAAAGTGTACTCGGGCCGACTGACCGCAGCGGCGAGCACGTGGAGGCCCTCGCCGCCGGCCCGGACGCGGTGCGCCTCGCTCAGATGCAGCAGCACCACTGGGAAACAACGCAGCGAGCGGTGGAGCGTCAGATCCAGTCGGTGAAGGCGCAGGTTCAACAGGAGGTGGCGCGTGTGTCCGATGTTATGGAAAACCAGGAGCATGGGATGTCCATCTGGTCCCCCGAGTACAAGAAATTCAAAACCTTGCACGAGTTCCTCCTATCGCTCGAGGAGCGCACCATCAATGCAGCTGCGCTGTACCAAGTGGAGCGCGACGAGGAGCAAACGATACGGGTCTCCCATGCAGCGCTGCTTCTGGAGGTGACGGTGATGCGCCTCTTGTTAAAGGATGTACGGCAGCTGGCGGAAGGCGGGGTCGCGATGATGGCAGAAGCCCGACGCCACCAGACTGAATTTGGCAGCACCGCAGAGGACGTGCTCGATGAAGACGCCTCCTTAGCCGCCGCACTTCTCGAGTGCTTCGCTCGCTCCCCTGCTGTGGCCTCCTCTTTGCGCTAGACGATTAGGCATGAGAAAATATATATATATATAAAGACTGAATAGATATACTATAAAGAATGAGACGCATAGACATTTCCAATGATTTCATATTTATTTTAGTCCTCTTATCCTTCGTTTTTTAAAGACGTAGGGAAAGAAAAGCGACGAGGAGAGGAAGGGCTCTACAGCTGCGCGATGTATGAATGGGCTGACCCTCCATTTGTTTCTCTCATTACTTTTTTTTCTTGTTTTTTTGGTGTCTGTGTGTTGTGATACTACTTGTGCAGTAAGAATTATAGAGTAATATCTAATTGAATATAACGACTTGTGACTTCCCGAAGAATGAATGTGGTCGCCTCGTGTGCAGCTCCTGCTGGCACGACGTCCCTTCGCCGGGTCTCTATCGCTCCAGGCAGCCGTAACTCGCCAACAGTAGATCTCCTCACTACCTCTAATCACGCGAGTCTGCTGCACTGGCAGTTCGAAAAAAACGCTTCGCAGCTTCACCTGGCAAGTCCTCAGTCCATACCGCTGGTGTCGCCCGCACGCGATGTGACGTGGAACCCCCGCACGAATGAGCGGGCCTCCTTCCTCTGTGCGTGTCGCAGTCAGCCGCTGCAGCTGTACCAATGCAACGAGAGTGGGTCGATGGAACAGCGCGCTTCTTTCCCCACCATCAACCAGAGTGGTATTCTGTGCGACCCCACCGCAGTGCAGTGGACCTCTGGTGCCACCAGTACCGGTCTGGCAGCAGCGGGCTACGGCGGCTTTGAAGACGCCGTAGCCGTTCGTGTTTTTGATGTGGAAACTCAAGCGGAGGTGTGGGAGTTCACCCCAGCGCACAGGAAGCGAGGACGGGCACATTCCGTGGCGGGTGGTGCAGGTCGGATCTCCGTCCTCTGTGCAGCGGAAGACGGGCCTACGCTGTTGTATGCCGGCTACTACGATAAGCGGCACGTGGATGTCTTGGATATGCGAAGTCACTGCGCTGCCGCTAAGCTGGACCTGAGGCAGCTTTCCACTTCCTCGGCGAGCAGTGGGTGCATGAGTGTGTGCACGCATCCGGGCTCGCCCTACTTGATCTACGCCGGCGGTCGCTCCGGCGCGGATCAAATTCTGGGGTGGGACATTCGCCGTCCCCTGGAGCCCCTCTCTATGCTACACCGCCCGGTGCACTCCAATCAGCGCTGTGAGATGGCCGTCCTTCCCTCCTCCAGCGCTCGCGGTGGTTATGTTCTGTGTGCCGCCTCCCCAACGGGTGGAATTCACGTGTTCCCGTGCGATCCCTCCGCCTCCGTTGGCGTGGAGAAGGACGCGACTGTGGGGCGGGAAGCGGAAACAGAGCCCGGTGAGCTCCTGCTCCCTGAACTCGGCACCACATACGGACTGAGGGGGCACGCTTCTCTCTTGGCTGTCACAGGTGGGTTACAGCGCTATGAAACAAGAGGGTTCCGACGTGGTGGCCAGCCCGGCGCATCTGCCGCGGTGTCATCGGCACTGACAAACCCTGACGAGGAAGCAGAAGAATCGGCTCCCGTCTTCCCTTCGCGTGTGCACACCCTTTCCGCATGCTCCAGTGAGAGCGATAGCGAAGACGAGCACCACCGCCCTACACCCTATGCCGCTTTGTACATGGTAACAGTGTGAAGAGTTCCCTTTTGAATTGTCATTTAACATTCCAATAACAAGGGGGGAGAGAGAAATTTTCACTATCTAATGCCTGGCACCGCAGGTTAGTCTGGCTATGGCGTCTGCTTAGAAGTAGAACTTGGGACTGGTTGAATAATGCAGTAGCAGCACTACTTCTTTAGTTGTTGTTGTTTTTTCTCCATTTCGATTGCTTATTTTTATCACTATTATTACTTCTTACTCGTACCAAGATAATTTAAAAGCAGCACTTCACACGTGGCCGTTCTATTACTGAACTCTCCTTATTACACTTTTGGGGACCATTTCTGTTTCACTATTGTTTTCTGTTTGCGTATCACCTTAAAGTTCCTTACAGCACCTTCACTCTCCTATGAAGTCTAAAGTACCTGGAACAGCGATTGTGAAGGACTTCCCTGGATGTCGGCACATCACGTTGAGTCGACCGGGCTCATTGAACTCCATCACGCTGCCCATGATGCGGGATTTACACTTCTACTACTTCAGGGCCCCACCGCAGGACCCCAGCACCTTCTATATCGTACGTGGCGAAGGCGACAAGAGCTTCAGTGCCGGGGGGGATGTGCTAGCTCTCACCGACCGCAGTCGGCCCCAATACGGTGAGGAGTACTACCGCAAGGAGTACCAGTTGGACCACCACATCGCGACCATGTCCCAGCGGCAGATCTCCATGTGGCGCGGGATCGTGCTCGGCTCCGGCGTCGGGGTCTCGTTGCACGGCTCTCATCGCATCGCGTGCGAGAGGACTCGTTTTGGGATGCCGGAAACCAAAATCGGCACCGTGCCGGATGTGGGCACCACCCACCGACTCGCTCAAATCACTCCACGCTTCATGGGCGCGTACATGTGCCTTCTCGGTCAAACCATCAGCGGGGCGGATGTGAAGTACCTCGGCCTGGCCACGCACTACGTTCCTACGGTGAAGGAGATGGATAAGCTGGAGGACGAGCTGATTCGGCTCCGCTCTCCGAGTGCGATTGAGGACTGTCTGCAGGCGTATACCCACGAATCTGATGTCCCGCCCTTCACCTACGCCGACATGTGGGATATCCTGGAAAAAAGTTTCACCATCACGGAAACCACCACCATCTCTTCCATCTTGGAGAAGTTGAAGGCCGACGGCTCGCCGTTTGCTCGGGCGACGACGGAAAGTATGATGCAAAACTCCCCTCTGGCGATGACGGTGGCACTGGAAAACTTCAAGGTGCAGGCCCACAAAACAGATCTTCGCCGCGCCTTTGAAATCGACTACAATCTCGCCAGTAACAAGGGGGTAATGGAGGCGGAGTTCGAGGCGGGGGTAGACGCGCTGCTCGTCTCTAAGTCGGGTCAACCCACGTGGCAGTGCTCGGATCCAAAGAAGATCAACATTGCGGCGGTGCGACGTTTGGTAGAAAGAGGTCGTTGCTTTAAAGCCCTGTGGCCGCAGTCGTCGCCACTCATAAAGGACAGCACTCGAGACTTCTTTCTCTAATTCTTTCATTGGAAGTCTCTCACGGAGCTAAAGGTTAATGGAGTTGGATTCGAATGAAAACGCTAGTTTTTTTTTTCTTCATCTATCTGTTTATTTGTGTTGAAACAGATTTGAGCGGTCCTCTCTGAGCCACAACGGAGATGGGATCGGCTCATTTATAGAGTAGCACGTTTTAATCCACAATAAACCACAAAACGTTTTGCCCAGCAAAAAAAAAAATATGATAAATCGAATAGTAATAGTATTCTTCCCTTACAACTCTACAGGAGGGAGACTGTGCGTATGACGTCTTCGTCATCCTACATCTCTATATATTCTTGTCTTTGACGGACTTCCTTTTCCATTTTTACTCTCTTATTTTCTTTAATCACTTCAATTTTTCGTCCTGATAGAAAGAGTACACTCAAGCCCATAACGTTGACATTATTGCACTACTTTTATTTAATTTCACGTTTACTTATATATTCCAGTAATTATTCACGAAAGCACTCCAAACAACGCCACCATTCCTCCGAGACTTCGTCGTGTTTTGTTGTTGCTTTTCTTTCCGACGAAACGAATATTAAAGAAGCAGAGTCCTCTAATCATAGAATTACTTTTTTTTGTATATATTTACACTTTTGGTTATAGTTCGGATCGCGTGCTTTGTTTTCTTTTTTACCCCATCTAGAAACACTTCCTCGTTTTCTTTATCGTTTCTGGTGACTATGAATCTCTCGAATGATCTCCTTCAGTAACACCTGTACTAGCTGCCACCAGCTCTTCCTCGACCCAGATGAGCTGGATCGCCACAGTATTCACTGTGGGAGCCATCAGCACGACACAGACAAGGTCCCTAAGAAGTCCCTCATTCCAACCCGTCGAGATGGGCATCTGAACGATTCGGAATGCATCAGCGCGAGGGGTCATCACGCTGAGCCACCCCATAAGGAAGCTGCGACGGCACCCAACGTCTCGAGCCGAAACGTAGCAGCGGCCAGAGGGGTGAGTCCGTTCCACACGAAGAAGACGGTCCGCATGGTCTCGGCGCACAAGAAGAAGTCCTCTCACGACTGGGGCAAAACGCTGGAGGACTTGGAGATGATGCAGGCCGAGAACCGAAGTCGGCTGAAAAGTTTGGACCACCACTCCCCTACCCCCAGTCAAGAGGGCGGTGGGCAGGCAAGCTCCTCCCGATACAACAGCTACAGCGGAATCTCCGTCATGAAGAAACGCCCGTCAGAGGCTCATCCGTCGTCACCGCTGCTGTATTCGAGTCGCCAGCACTCTCCCTCGCCGTATTTCGAGGTCGTGGATGTGGACGATGAGTATTCCGCTCCATCTTTCACGCTGCAGCACCGCAGCCGCAGTGGCTCTGCCAGCGGTGTGCCCCTGGTAGAACACCCCTCTGCGGGAATGGACGTGAGGCGTGAGATCCGGGAGCGAAACCACATTAACTCCCCTCGCATGAGCAATGAAGGGGGTCGCATTAGGAGGTCCCACCCCACCACCACCACCACCCCTGTCCCGCAGAGTCAGCGCAGTACTCCAGCCTCACACTCCCACCCCTCGGCAGACCCACAGCGCTTCCACGCGAACACGGGCGGCGGGCAACATTTGTACCACGGCACACATCCCCTGGGACCGCCTATTGCCCACGCCACAGCGGCTCGCTCCTCCTCAGCAAGTACGCTGGGGCGTGCCAATGCACCGCAGACCCGTCTCAAGGACCTCACGAGCTCACCCATAACCCCAGAAGGCCGCAGTTCTAGGCCTACGATGGACACCAGAAAGCCCTCGCAGGTCTCCCCTTCACAGCACCATGGGAGGTCCAGCACAGCGGCTGCAACACTCCGCTCCGGCACCACGTCCCGGAAGCCCAACCCCAACACGAGCAGCCATTCGGGTGCCTCAACCAGTATGATAGGGGACGTCAGCACCAACCGGCGAAACAGGTCGAGCCCCTCCACATCGCTAGGGGCGGCTGGACTGCCGGCCGGAGGGATGACGCGCACTGCAACACCGCATCACGATCCTTTCGCCACAGCCTCAACTCCCAATGAAAGGGAGGCCACACGGAAGCCGCTGCGCTTCGGTAGTTTGCTCTACTCGACGAGTTCTGGGACGGCGATGGAAGTCTCTCACAACAGTGCGAGAGCAGATCCGACGCCGGGGCCGAGAGCTCGGAGCAGTCGAACAGAGGGGCGTGGGGATCGAACCGCCGCACCGTTCAACCGCCACTCGAGTCCTACCAATGGTAGTGCGACTGCGACTCCTCCATCGTCAGCATTCTCTGCTCAGCAGCAGCCCTCTACCGCGCGGGGGGTGGCGGCCGAAGACCGCAAGCGTGGCGCAGTGCCGCAAACCGCAAGATCCTCTGCCAAAGGGTACACCATCGACATCCGCACTGCGCAGCGGTGCTGTACCCCCTCCGGACAGGGTACACCCGCCACCACGCGGCAACCCCAGACCGCACGAGATCCACCTCGAGCGGGAGCGGCGACGTACGCCTCGATGCATCAGACGCAGCAGAGCTCTTCTCTGGCCAGGGGCCGCGGAGTCGGGCAAGGGAAAACGCCTCGAGACCCTAAGGAATCTCTGGAGGGGAGAGCACTGCACCACCCGCCCGGCAGTGGAGCGCGCGCTGCGGGAGGGAGTCTGTCGTCCCGGCCAACTCCGGGTGGTGTGAGCCGGATGCGCTTCTGCACGCAATGCGGCAAAAAGTATGCTGAGGAGAAGGCCAAGTTCTGCGGCTACTGTGGTCAGAAGCGATTCTAAGGAGCGGTATGGAAACAAGCGTGTGCGATCTTGTTCTGGTGGTGCTGTGTTCGTTCGTTGAAGGGCGTCACAGTACCATCATGCTCTATCGAAGCCCTTGATTCTATTCTTACTGGCGCAATGCTGATAGACGGCGAATGAATTATATTACTATTCTTTCTCTTTTCGAACACGGCATTTAGTTGGCATCTCCCCCTACTTTTTTTTCGTTTTTTGCCTCGAAAAGAAACACACGAAACACGCACAAACACAATAATAACAAAACAAGCGATTCTGTACATTTGCATTAGATATATCCGAATGACAGTACGCATTCATCACAACGAATAATAAAATAAGTATAGAAATTCTAAGAATTATCTCGTAAATTTTTGTTGGACGTCGAAGCGTTGGTCTTTTCTTGCGCTTCCGGCAACTGTTGCTATTCTTGTGTTCATTTTTTATTTCTCTTCGTTAAAAAAAGAAATAAATCAGCGTTATTATTATTAACTGTTTTATGTTTATAATTAGTGTAGAAAAAGGAGCATTTTAAACAATAGAGAAATCTTTTTCGTAAGCAGCAGTTGAAAAAAGAGTGGCCTTATTAATACACACACACACAGCATGAGAACAATGCGTCACATCTATCGTGTCGCTGAGCGCGGTGTTTCTCGCTCTGGTCGCATCGTCGTTACAGCAAATGCTCTTGCCTCTTTCACCACCGGTATGCCGGTGCTCCGACGCTTGTCGGGCACACGAATGATGACCACCGCCGTCGCCTCGCCCTCCTCCCCGCCGCCTTTGGGGGACGATGTGGTGAACACCAGTACGAATCCCCTGATCTCTCATCTACCACGGCGAAGGGGAAAAATCATCGAGTGGAACAGCTTCGAACGCTGTGGCACCATTGCGGACGACGAGACCGGAGAGCATCTTCAAATATCGAGCGCACGGGCGTTTGAAAGTGTGTTGCCCAGTCACCTTCGCGGTGGTGTGAAGGGTGCTGTGGTGCGGTATTGCGTGGCCCAGGAGCCCGACGTGTCGGACCGGGTGATGATTCGCCGTCGTACGGACCGCCTCACCTCGAGGAGCTACCATCAGAAGCCGCCCATTGATTTCATCGGTTTGGCGGCTCATTCCACCATTATGGGTGGCGAACCGCCCACCAGCAGTGACAAGGCGTCGCATTCTCCTTTGGCTTTGCTCGACAAGACGGAAGAGAAGGGAATAGTGCAGACGCCATTGCGATTCGCTCATCACATTGAGGTGGATGTGAGCACACTGGCACCGAATCAGCTTGCTCGCTGTGATGGCCCACTCGCAATGCTCGGGCACGCCGACCCCGACGCTGGGGAGGTCGCGATCCGTCCCGCCAAGCACCTCAAGGATATGCGGGCCAGCACCATCTTTGACACCTCCACCAATGAATGGCTTCGGCTACGTCGAGCCCTCGGGACGGCGGAGGCGGCAGAGGCGTACATTCAAGAGCGGGAGAAGCGGAGAGAAGCCGACGCGAAAGCGAAGGGCCGGCAGCGGAGTGTGAAGGCCGAGCAAATTCTAGGCGTGGTGCTCGCCTGGTCGCCCCTGCACCGCACAGGGGTCATCAAGGGCGGAGAGCCCGATGCAACGCTGCGGGAGCGGCTACGTAAGGGGGAGGAGGAGCCCTACGACCCGGATGCCACGGACATTTCCTTTATTCGCAGTGTGCATTGCTTCGATAGTGCACTTCCGAGCTCCAGGGAGCTCCGGGGGCGAACGGTGACCTTTGACAGAGTCCAGTACTCCACCCTCTCTTCCAAGACGTATGCCGAGCACATTGTGGTCGTCAATGACACCGACTTTCAGCTCCAGAAGGAGGATGTGGAGGCTGAGCTCCCTCGAGTGTATATTCCAATGGCCACGCCCGCCATCAGCAGTGCACTGGACTGCGGTGTCAAGGCCTCGCAATCCAGTGCCGCCACACCATCGGCAGCCGTGTACGGAGTGATTACCCGCTGGAGTGGTGGGCAGGGCGTTATTGAGAGTAGTTCAGGAAGGCAGTTTCAAATCACCTCTGCTGCGCAGTTCAACCAGCTGGTGGACCTCTCCAGCCACACGCTCCGTGGTGCGGTGGTGTCGTTTCATTCGGAACCAGAGGCGCCACATCTCGCCACTTGCATTGATCTTCTGTGTATTTCAAATGAGTGCATTGAGGAGGTGAAGCCCACCCTGAATGTGACACGCAAGCCGGCACCAAAGAACACAGCGGAGCCAACCGGCAGCAGTGACGCCGCCTGTCCTTCGGACGCCACTGCTGCGGAAAAGAGCGAAGACACGGTGGTGGGGCTGGAGCCGGACGATGCAGAGTGGCTGTACGGGACTCTCGTCTCGTGGTCTCCTGCGGAGGGCCACGGAATCATTCAAGGCGATGGGGAAGAAAAGACTCGCTATGTGCTGCGAGACGTTGCCGAAAATGTCATTGGCGCCGCGAAGGAACGCCACTCCGGTGTGATGAAGCTCATGACAGCGGGGCGTCGTCTCCAGTTCACCGCCTACGGCAGCACAGGGCGATTGGCGTGCAACGTGATTGTTTTGAAGGAAGAAGCCTCTGGAGAGGAGGTCGAGGCGTATCAGCTCCATCTGAACACGGAGGGGGGGAAAGAGGAGGAATCCCCACCGAAACTCTCCGCAGAGGGGAGTGAAGAAGCCATTGTGTCTCCCACGTGTACGTCGTACTGGCTTCAGCGCATGGAGCGAGCGGGTTATGATGTGAAGGAAGTGTCCGACTTACAAAATAAGGCGATCGCCCCTCCAGATGATGACGAAGAGGCCAAGTTCCTCGATAGCGAAGACCTCTTCAAGAAGGACCACTGGTGGACCGACCCGCGAAAGAACAAGCGGTTCCCCAACAGTCAGGTCACGGCAGGCCACATGGCCCTCATGGGTCCCGCTTCTATGATGAATATGGCAGCGAAGGCGAGTGACCCGAAGCGCCTCGACAAGATGGTCAAGAAGTACCAAGCTCGATTGACAGAAGACCAAAAGGCATACGCGTGGGAGAAGGCGAGGGAGATGGCGCCAAAGTATGAAGCGTGTATTCGGAATGCAAAGGCAAAGAATGAGGAGCCCACTTTTCACTTCTTTTAAAGATGTGTAGGAAGAGGTAGTCAAACTAAATCATCGATCAGGTAGTGAGCACTGGCTTAGTGGCTTAGTGTCGTTGGACAGGAAAAAAAAACAATACGAATAAGAATAAGGAGGCGAGAAAAAACATTTGTGATGGACTCTCACTTGCGATTTCATCTGCGAAGCATATTCTCTAGAAATCAAAGTGAAATGTACACTCTTTGTACAAATAATCTTCTGTCTGAACCGCATTAATGGCAGATACATTTTTTTCTATCTTTTTTTTTTTCTGGCTTGTAGAGCTCTGCTCTTTTTTTTTTGTTGTGCTTCTTCTTGTGTGTTGCAGAGAATTCGATGGTCTCCAAAACCCGAAAGCAGCGCCAGAAGAAGATTGAGACCCTCCGAGAAAATGGCGGTGTGCTCCCCTCTGTCGTGCCCAGCCAGCCCAAGTCTATTCACTTGAAGAAGACCCGTCCAAACATGAAGGGCAAAAAGAAGATTCGCCTTGGTCATGAATCCCCTGTCGACATTTACAACGGATTTGAGTCCAAAAAGGGGGTGCTGTGGCGCTGCCCCACCTGTGCAAAGGAGGGCCGTGTCGTGGGATACTGTGTGGACTGCGCCACTGGGGTGAAGGCTAGGAAACACACGGGCTTGCTGATGAGTCGCTCGGCAACGGTGCCGGGAGGAGCGAAGAAATCCTCGTCGAAAGCGTCGGTGAAGCTCACTGGGAAGAAGCCGCTCAAGCTGAAACGAACGTAAGAAAAACATGGAAAGACACCACGGCGCGCACTCACACTGGACAGTGGCGGCGGCAAAAGAAGTACACACTGCTCGAAAAGTGCACCTACGCATTAAAGAACGGTAGATAGTGAGTGTGATGCAGCCCTATCAATCATAACAGAAAAACACACTACAAGCACTAACTCCATGAATCAAAAAATCGTTTAATGTTTCATCGCTCAACGTTTAAACACAAAAAAAAATAAAAAATATCTTTAATTAGTAGAGAGACCGCGTGAGGAGAGTGAAGGGGGGAACGGTAGCACCGATCCTCCTTCCCCTTGGGGTGCTGACTGGATACATTCCTAGTTGTACCCTTGTTTGTGTACAGTGTCATTGAATTCTGTTGGTTATCACTCGTAATTTTCATCTCGATTGAGCAGCGAGGTGTTGCCTAGTTTATCGACTCATTGTCGTACAGATAAAATTGAGCTCATTGGACTAACGTTTCTCCTACGGAACGATTGAAATGGAAACCTCCTCTTCCAATGGCATCCTTTCCACAGCGGCTTCAGTGAAAGAGAGAGGTTCCCCATCCGACCCTGTGCCGCTGCAGCT
The DNA here is from genome assembly GCA_030849815.1 of Vickermania spadyakhi. Taxonomy (NCBI): domain Eukaryota; phylum Euglenozoa; class Kinetoplastea; order Trypanosomatida; family Trypanosomatidae; genus Vickermania; species Vickermania spadyakhi. The sequence continues at coordinate 64,756 of JASAOA010001840.1, forward strand.
GTCCCCTCGTGACGCTGCACTCCTGCAGCACTGCGCATCCGAGAAGGACCCGATGGGACGGCTGCCACCCCTCGCCATCGCAGAAGCCGCACTCGAAGCGAACACCAGTGCAGCAGACGAGGAGGTGGTCGCTGCGTCCTCACACGCCGCAGCGTCGCCTTCCAACCCGCAGGAAGGTGAAGCGGGAGAGGACAGGGGTTCGGCTGGCAGTGCCGCTGCTTCGGACACACCCCTTGGGCTAGCGATTCCTCTCAATCTAAAGCTGTTGCTGGTGATGCTGGCCTTGTCCACCAGCTTCTCCACCTCCATTCTGGGTATCTTTATGAATCAGGAACTGAAATACGGTCCAGTGGAAATCACCCAGTACTGGATGTACGTCGGCTTCATCTGGTGGACAGAGCCCCTCGTGGGGGTCTTCTCCGAATCGATCGCAGTGTGTGGCGAGCGCCGGCGACCACTTTTTCTCTTTGCGTGCTTTGGTAGCATTTGCATTTATCTCTTTTTCTGCTTCTTTCCAACTGCCACTTCGAATTTCAGAGATTTCATGCTGGTGGCGGTGACGTCACACATTTTTACCGTCGCCGAGGTGGTGGCAGTGAACAGCGTCTTGGTCGATCTCGGTCGTTGGGACGGCGAGACGACACAACAGAGCACGGCTCGGATCTCTGCTCTCGTCTCCACTGCGTTGGCATGGCGCTGTTTCGGCACGCTGCTCGGTGCAGTGCTCCAGACCACCATTCTCGTGGAACTCTCCGTCTATCGTACCTTGGGGCTGACAGGAGGTTTGTACGCCGTGCTGATGGTCCTCATGGCCAGTCTGCCGAAGCATCACTTTGAACAAGTCGCATCACGAGAGAATGTGGGGCGTCAGATCTTCAACGCCATCAAGTCTGTTCGCTCCATCGACCCATGCGATCCGCGCAGCGATGGTCGCCGGTTTCTAATGGTGCTCGTTTTTGTGTTTCTGTACACCATGATGCCCGACTCGTCCAATGTGTATTACAACTACTTATACTCCTTTCGTTTTCCAACCTGGTTTTATTCGCTGCACGTCTGCTTTGGGTACTGCGGCAACACCGCGGGCTCCCTCCTCTTCTCTTTCTGGATGAAGCGGCGCGCGAGCAACGAGTCCCCCCGCTGCTCCACCTTCTTTCTCTTTCTGGTGGGCTCTCTCGCCTGGGTGTTGGGCTACGCCACCAACCTTATGCTCTGCACAGGATTTGCCGAGCACACGCTGCACATCCGCCCCATGCTCTTCGTCCCTTTCGACAACTTTTGGAGCTCCATGTGTGCGGTGCTGGCGTCCGTCCCGATTATTCTCTCCTCCACGGAGCATGCCCCACAGGGTTTAGAGTTGTCGTGCATGCAATTCTTCAGTGTGGCAGCGATGGCTGGCAACACTGTCTCCTCCGCATTGACGTTAGCGCTGCTGCACGCTGAGCTCCACAACAGCCTGTGGCAGCTGATTGTGATTAGTATCTTTTCAAGGCTATTCATAGTACCTTTGGCGGTGCTGCTACCAGATCGCGAGCACGACGCTCCGGAACGGGTGTCGCTGCTTGCTGCAGTAGATGTGAGCGATGAAGAGGGTTGGGAAAGGCAGGAAGAGGTCGTCGAGTCGAGCGTGGGTTAAGTGCGCAGATTTCACTGACTTCAGCACATATCTTCCACACCGCACTTCTGTCGTCATGTCGCGCCGTAGATGAGAAAAAGTTTGGCCCTGTGGAGTGCTTGTGGAATGCGTTGGGCGAAGGATGGAGCTTCTTCGCTCTGTTGCCTAACAAATAGTGGAGAAGCTCCGCTGCAGTCCAGGCTCGCCAGCCTGTGTGACTTGGAATTGATTTTAAGCGCCGAACCGGTTCTGCAAGGCGTTCTTGTGCGTTTCAATGGACTGGATGCACTCTCGGAAGGGTATGGCGATATCGCTTGATGACGCATCCAGAAGACAGGCATGGCTATTATTATTGCTGAGGATGCTGGTGCCGAACCTGATGGCGTTTCCCGTGTGTAGGTCAGCGTGGGTTGCTTTCTTCTATGGCTCCTCGTGCAAGAGCTCCCTTTTTATGCCGATGGCAAGTTAGTTATCGAAGTTCAGATGGGAAAGGATTGGAGTCGCCTGAGGGAGTTGGATACACTTGAGTTGCTGAGGGCTCTGTGTTTGGTGCCGTTGTTGTTGTTGTTTTGAAATCTAGAGTTTGATTGTATATTATGGTAACTATCTCTTGTAGTCTCTCCTCAGGACTCTCTTTATCTTGTTGGATTCCTGAATGCATTAAAAGAAGATGATCGGCTCGATCGAAGAACAGTGGAGAGTGTTCATCTTAATGTATCACCCTCACACTGTTCCAATCACTTCCGGGATAGCCTCGAGAACGTAAATCATCGTTTATCTTTTTACATTCTATATTATTATTTTTGAAGCTCGATGAAACGAAGGATCAGCTTAGCTAGTATACTTCAAGTGCTTTTTTCGCTGTAAATTGTGATACCAATGAGTCACGGATTAGTGTGTGCAGTCAAACTAAAAGGGTGTATTGTCTATTATTCTCATTCGTCTGACGACTACCCTAGGGAATAGATTGATGAAGGCGTGGTCCGACGATTCGCCTCAGAGAAGCCCTCTCGAGAACTTCTACGTTTTATCTTTTTTTTCTTAATTATTTTATCTCCTCTCTGTTGAATTCATTTATATTAGTGTGCTTATTGTTATCTGGATCACTTTCTACTCATCGCCTTCGCCGTAATGAGTTCGGATCCACAAAACGAAGTGCGAGTGGCGCCGGAGGAGCATCACCCGCGTGAGGAGACCGTCATCTCGCTTCCCGGCGTGCCCATTGAATCCGTTCCGGAGAAGGACGAGCTCAACTTCTGGGGTCCGGATGTCCACTACGTCGGCAGCGCCATCACCGCGGAGGAGGAGCAACCCCACCAATACGTTGTCCCCACTATCCCGATTTGCATCATCGTCCTTCTCGTCTTCACCACGATGGCCCAGAACTTCTCCTCCAGCATTGTTACCTTGTTCATGCAGAACACCCTGCACTACGGCCCTGTCGAGATCAGCAAGTACTACGTGTACCTGGGCTTTGTTGGCTGGTCCGAGCCTGGTATCGGTTTCCTTGCGGACGTCTTCTCCGTCTTTGGAGAGCGCCGGCGCCCGCTGATTCTTTTCTCGTCGTGTGTGAACATCGCGATTTATCTCCTCTACTTCTTTAAGCCCAGCGTGACCGAGGCCTGGGGGACCTTTGTAGGTGTCGCGGTGGTGGCGCAGGTGTTCCTGATGTGCATCTACATCCCCATCAACGGTTTGTTGGTGGAAGTGGGTCGCCAGGACGGGGAGACACAGAAGGAAAGCACGGCTCGCATTGCTTCTATCATGTCCAAGGCCATGGTATGGCGCTCTGTGGGAACCCTCGCCTCGTCCATCATTCAAACATATGTGCTGGTCTACGCCTCCACGCGTATGACTCTCGGCATTACCTCCGGGTTTTTCTTTATGATTATTCCCCTGGTGCTGCTTTGCCCGAGGTCCCTTTTCCTGCGCCGTCGGGATCTGCCGAATATCTTTCGTCGTGTGTACGGCGCTGGCAAAGACATCCAGCGCACCTTCAACATTCACGATCTCCGCAGTGATGGCTTCTGCTTTATCTTTGTCTTGGGCTTCGTCTTCATCTACACCATGATGCCCGACTCCAGCAACGTATACTACAACTTCTTGTACATGTACCCCTACCAGCCGTGGTTCTTCTCGTTCATGAGCTGCTGCGGCAGCCTGGGCTCCGTCTGCGGTGCGTACATCTTCTCCTGGTGGATGGACCGCCGGTCACGGCGAGAAATGGAGGGCGGCAAGAAGACGTCAACTTTTTTTCTCTTCTTTATCGGTTCCTGTGCCTGGGCACTGGGCTACGCCACCAACATCATGCTCTGCACGGGCTTCATCGAGTACTCCCTGCACATCCCGCCGGAGTACTTCATCCCTATTGATAACTTCTTTATGCAGCTGTTCGTCCGCTTCGCCTTCATGCCCACCATCGCCGTAGCGGCCGAGCACGCTCCCAAGACGTTTGAAGCGACCGCCTTTGAGGTCTTCGCTGTGGCGTCGCTGGGTGGCGGTACCGTGTCGGGGATCATTACCCTCCTTCTGGTGGAGAACTTCCACATGTCGTGGGGGCACTACGAGAAGCTCTGGATTCTCATTCTCATCTCCATTTGCTGCAAGCTCGCGATGATTCCGCTGGCCTGGCTGCTGCCCGAACGCCGCGTGCCGGGGGTGGACAGCTCCTTGGAGTCCGCAACACTGCCCAGTGTGGAGGACGAAGACCTCTACTTTGCAGAGCGCCACCCTTCACACGGCGAGGCACACGAACCCAAGGAGTAGAGTGCGCCTCGCCCGACAGAAAAAGGAAGGAAAAGAGAATGCAATCATTTGTTTAAAAAAATGAAACACTCGTTTGGAGGTAGGAGACAACGAGGGGGTAGATGTGGTGTGTTGGCTCCTCTATGGATGTGCTGCGCTCGACTTGGGAGGCAAAAGATCCTCTTTCCTCCCATCAAAACAAAAAAAAAGCTAATAAAAAAAATAAAAATATTCTATATAGAGAAAGGCTTTCGCTTGACAACACACAAATTGAATGGAGTCTTCTTCGCTCAATGCAACGTTTACGGAAGATTTCAAACAGGTATCGTCCGTCTCTTCTTTTCTGCTCTCTAACCCAATCCCCACCTTCGCAAGTATACGTTTTTTTTTTTTTTCTGTGTTGTTCTGTTTATTTATTTTTTTGGACAATTATTACACATTTTTTTGGTTTCTTTTCGCTCCCCGAATTCATAAATGTATATTTTTTTATGTAAAATAGTTGTGTGATATTGATATTTATATGTATCAGTGAGCGTTATTCTTCTGTCTCACCTGGAGGCGAGAGTCGTGTCAGTGTGAGGAAGGACTTAGAATCCTTTTCGAAATAATACATATCGTACTTTATCATTTTATTTCGAGTAAAAGAAATTAGTTTATCTGAACTGGAAAATAGAACCCTTGCTGTTGACTTGTTAATTGGATGGTGGCTTAGGGCTCACTGTTTTGTGTTTTTTTTGTCTTTCACCCGTTTTAAATATATTTCAATTCGAATTGTACAATGGTTGTTTCTTGACACATGATTTATTTACTTATTTATTTGTTTTCGCTTCTCTTTTGTTATGGTTGTTCTGTGTTCTCTGTGCATTTAGCATTTATTAATTTGGCAAAGGACGACGAGCAAATCAACAGATGGAACCCTTGAAGTATGTGTCCTAAATTTAAAAAAAGAAACGAAACGGTAGTACTAATAATATTTCTTTAAAAAATGAAAGAATAACTTCATTTGTGTTACAAGGAGAATGAAAGAATAACGAAGCGGAGAAAAAGATAGGAAAAAAATGCAATCATCGAAAATTATACTTTAAAAAGAAAAAACGAAAGAGTATCTCAGACATTTCAATCTCAAACATGCCGGCTCAGGACTGGCATGTATTCGCTTTTTATTATCTCATCCGCAGAACGGAAGATGTGCATACTGGTCGGTTTGTTAGGATAACATGGTAACCGCTATTTGTGTATCTTTTTTTTATGTATTCCGCATTTTTATTTTGCTTTTACATTTTTCTGTGTGTGTGAGTCCTTTCAGCAGATGCAGCGCTGGATCGAACTTTTCTTTATTTTTCTTTTGGGTTTATTTCTTTCAACGCTCTTTTCCGTGTGATGGGTTAACGTTTCTCACATGAGATGAGGGAGGAGCTCTCACCTGCTACTCTCTCTCTCTCTCTCTCCGCCATCCCACGCCAAGAGAAGGAGTCCGAACAGTGGAAAGGCAGAGTGAGAGAGAGAAAGAGAGATCTGGAGAGGCTTTTTGAATTACAATATCTTTTACTAGCTCATTTTCCTTTCTTTTTTTTTTCTTTTTTGTATGGTTTTTCTTCCAATTAATTGTTCGACGCGAAGTTTCATTGGACCGGAAGGCGGTCAGTTTTCTACACGATACCGAAGAGCCGAAGACACACTGTGGTGGGGGGAGGGGTTCACTGGTTGGGGTTTACTCATGTTATAGAATAATCTTCAGTACATTCGTTGCACTTCCACGGTACCTCCGCAAGGGAAGACGACGAGCTAAGTGAGTGCGCAGCGCTTCTTCGTGTTATTATTATGGTTGTTATTGATTATTAGTATTAGTATTAGTATTAGTATTATCTCTTCTACGTCGTTGTAATGTGTTCAGCAATGGTCCTCCATTCAGAAGAGCTACATCCCAACGCTCCGGGTGAAAGTTTCTTTTCTTCTATGTTCTGCATTTATTGTTTGTTGGGTGATGTAGATAGTTGCGCTAAGATTAGCCTATTGGTTCTTGTTGTACGTTCCTCTTACATAAAGTGGAGTTCTTTATCGGTGTTTATGAAGCATATTGTCACATTTTCTTCATATTTTCTTTTTTTATTTTTCTCTTTTTTTTTTTTGTTTCAATATGTTGAAGGCACCAGAAAACACTTTTTTATCTCTCGGCAATCATCTGTCTAGAAAATCTCAGTATTGTGATTGTCTGTTACTTAAGTATTTAGATGTATCAAAATGCTATAATTTATTTTTAAAGGAGAAAATACTCAATTTCTACATTTTTGTTTATATATAAATATATACGTTTTCGTTTAGATGTTCGTATGCGTGTGTGCTCTTTTTCACTTTTTCTTTTCTATTTTTTTTAGAACACGTATATGCGCTCTCTCACAAAAAAAAAAAATAATAATTAAAGAATATATAAAGTACAAACGTAACTAAGTTTAAAAAATATCGGAATACAAAATATATAAAAAAAAATGATCCATTTTGTATTTTTGTCGTACATCGATGCTACAACTAGAAATGTTGGATTTCTCCCTCTCTTTCTTTCTCTACTTCATTATTTTATGACTCGATGAATACTCCTGTGGAGCCATCATTACACTTTTTAGCATCGCAGCTGGGAAGAAATCGCATCGTTGTACCGCTTTTTCTTATTTTATGCCGTAGGACAGCGATACGTCGCTGTTACTTGTTTCATTATTTTTTATTATTATTCATTATTTATTTAGTTCTCATCTTTCAGTGAGTCATAGTTATATCCCATCAGTCCTCTCTAAACCTATTTCAACGCATTACTCACTATTGTGGTCAATCCACATTTCTTTCTTTTTTTATTAATATTATCATCTTTTACAACTCGATCTTCCTTAGCGTTTGGGTATTTAACTTCCTTTTACTTTTACTTCCGTCATTTTCGCAGCATACAAAAGGAAGTCTTACACTGGCAGAGCAATTTCTATCAGCATTTGGTGCATCATTATTTACGGTGGTAAATATTATTATTTATTTGTTATATATATAAATATACATTTTTAAATGCTAGAAGACCCCTTGCCGAGTGACCCTCGACTCGTATGTCGCAGCCGGAGTCCTAGCAGCCACACCAGTGAGCGCACTCCTCGCCGCTTCAGCTCTACTCCGCATCACCACCACCATCCCCGTAGTACAAGTTGTTGTAGTGGAAGCTCCGAAGGCGAGAGCGTGACGAACACCGCGTCGTCGTCCTCCTCCTTCGCGGGGGAAGTCGTTCAGCCCCCTCGAAGGGGTCTTCGCTTTCCTGCTCCACCGTCCAGCAGTCCGCCGCAGCCACAAGCCGACTCCCCAACGACGACGTCGCGGCTGTACGGGAGGCAGAAGCGGTCCACGCTAGAAGGTGCCCCGGACCGTGGTAGTAGTCTCGCGTTAGTGGAGCCGTGCGTCTCCATCCCGGTGCACGTCCCCGTGTTGTCGTCCCCTCCGCCAAGAGACAGTGATTCCATCTTTACACTGCGAGATGACATTCCCTTTACGCTGGCGCTTCTCTTACTGTTCTCTGCTGCAGCGCAGAGTTACTACGCCGCCATCATTTCTATCCTCCTTAACCGAGAAGTCGGCTACGGTCCTCTCGAGATTACGCGCTACTGGCTGTTCCTGAGCTTCAGCTCTTGGTTTAGCCCTTTTGTCTCGCAACGGCTGAGTGTGGTGTACTTGCCCGCCAAGCACGCCCTCACGTACAACATCCTTAGTACGCTTGGTGTCAGTCTCGTCTATGGTATGGTCCCAGCGAGTACCCGTCACTTTGGCATTTTACTCCTGTTGTCTGCCTACAGTCAGCTGTGTTTGGCGGGGCAATACAGCTTACTCAATCAATACGTGCGGGAAGCAGGGCGATGCGAAGGAGAAACTTCGGTGGAAGAAGCCGCTCGGCAAGCGAAGCTCCTGTCGCAGACCATGATCTGGCGCTCCGTCGGTACAGTGATGGGAGCCGTGGCGCAGTGCTACGGCCTGTACCGTACTTCTGTCCGTAACGTCGCGTCCCTCGCCGCGGTGTTGTTCGCGCTGCTTCTCCCTTTGGCCTGGATGCTGCCGCGGGATGTCACACAGCTTCGCCCCAAAGGCAGAGAGACGGACGAGCAGCGGATGCTGGCGAGCTTCAAGGTCACCTTTCACGAGTTTCATCGCACTCTCCTTCGTAGAAAGGACCGTAGCAGAGACGGCGGCGCGTTTGTGGTCGTCTTGGCCTTTGTCTTTGTCTGCACGATGCTCCCTGACTCCGGAAATGTCTATTACAACTACCTCTACTCGTACAACTTCCCAGCCTGGTACTACTCCATTCTGAACGGTGTAGGGCACTGCGGGGCGACACTCGGGGCCTCTCTCTTCTCTCGGTGGATGCACAAGGGCAGTAAAGCCGCCTCCACGAGTACGGACAACAAGCGCTCCGCCTTCTCTTTGTTCGTGTTAGGCATCTTGTGCTGGGTGATGAGTCACGTGTGCAATCTTCTGTTGGTAGGCGACCTTTCTTATAGCGTCTCATCTCCCTCGACAGACATCGCGGCAGCGAGGTGGGCCTTCTCCTTTGGAACCGCCTCGTCGATGTGGTCCGCCGTCTGCGGCAGTCTGCTTGTTTCGCTCTTCTCCCGCTTGGCCTTCTTGCCCACGATGGTCATTGCCTCCGAGCACACCCCACCGGCCTTCCGAATGACCTCCATGGAGGTGTTGGGGGTGATCTGCACCGTGGGCGGGACCGTCTCCGCCTTTTTGACGTATGAGTTGCTGGTGCTTCTCCACCGTAATCCGCATCGACCGGAACACAATCTTCTCGCATGGACCGTCGTCATCTGCGGTGCCTCCAAGTTTTTGCTGATCCCCTTCGCGTACTTGTTGCCCAAGTTCACGTGCTCCACCAGCACTCCACCACCGCGAGGGGGAGGTGAGTTCCCTTTATCCCCGTACTCTGACTATCCTTCCCGCAGCGATGCCATGCACAGCAGTGTGGAGAACTGGACTTCGGAGAGTGTCGCACCCGCCATCATCACTAGCGGCGTTGAAGCCAATGACGTCCGGCACCTACGCGCTGCCGTGGAGGGCGAATCAAGTTCGCCGCTTGTCGTCTCGACAGTCTCACCGACCTTCTGCATCACCTCCGCCTCCCGAGCGAGGTCCCACTCGGAAGGACTGCGCCACCACAGTAACAGTGGCAGTAGCAGGGATTCGAACGCCTGGGTTGGCGCGCCGCATCCGTATCCCTACACCGAAAGTGAGCGCCATCACCGCTGCCACCACAGATTACCGTCTGAGGTGGCTGCGGTGTCGATCCCTAGCGAGCACGGTGGGCCACCAAACCACGACACGAACGAGGTCGAGGTCGTCATTTCGGATGGCTCGGTGCAGTGGGGGGATATGGTGTTTGAGGTTCCAGATAGCTACGCTCAGTGCACATTGCCGCAATCGAGTGATAGTAGCTGGGAAACCTCTTAAAGAGGGGAAGGACGCAGCCGACTGTAAAGAGAGACCAGCAAGAGATTCAATCTAGAAAAGGTGAAGAGTAAGTTCTCTTTTACTGTGGTGGTCTTCTTTGCAGTTTCCTTACTTACTGCATGGTTCGCTGTTTTCAATATGGTTGGCTTCTTTCACAAAAAAAAAAAAACATTACACGAAATATTTATATGACAGCACTACTATTAAAAGTATTTACCGCCATAATCGTAATAACAAAGCAAGATGAACCCAGAACAAAGCACAAGAAAGGAAAAATATATAAGTAGAAGAAGAAATCATTTAATACTAAAGATCGTGGTAACAGTTATCGATAGGCGAGGATAATAGGACCCGTTGTTTTTTTTGTTGTTGTTTTGGCAAGTTTCTCCTGGCGTTCATGTGAAATCATCGATCAAATGAGGATAAGCGAGAATAGCTTTCGATTTCTCGCCGACCGATGAAGCGTTGCATTCAAAGAAAGAAAATCACGCAAAAGGATGTCCTTGTGGAACTGGAACTGGATTTTAGAACTCTTGCCTTCAGCTTTTCGTTTCAGTTGATTCCATCCAAAACAAAATCAACATATATCATTGAACAAAACACTTCAAAATTTAATTATTCACCCTCTTCCCATCTCCTCCCTCCGGCATTTGATATTATTCGTACTTAGTAGTTGTATTGACTGATGGTGTTAGCGTCTATTGCATTTCTTTACTGAAAGGCAATAGATTCGGTTTGCGTGTGTTGAATACAAATTACGAGATAGTGTAGGTGTGGTGCACCTCGTCAGAAGTAAGAGAGAGAGTGAAAAGGCGTACTAGTACGGTAAACAAGTGAAAATGCAAGAAAATATAAAATCGAATAGAATTTGTACATTTCTTTCTTTCTCTCCTACTGAATTGTTTGTGTTGGAAGTTATTATTGAGTATGAGTGCTACTATTCCTATAGCGCTACCTACTACTTGGTCGTTCAGTTTGAGGAGATGAGAGTGCGCGAAAGCAATGCCTGTCAGACTGTCATCACTCTTTTTCTCTAATTTTTTTTTGTGTTTTAATTTCTGCATTTCGTTACTGTTGTTGTTTGTATTATTATTATTCTTTTCGCCTCCTATACATTTATTGGTGCGTCACAGGCAAGTGAGAATATTGTCCTCTTCATTAAAAAAAAATAGCTTTGTTTATTTCGTCTATGGTAACACACAATTATTTATTTATCTAATTTCTCTTAGTTATGTTTTATCTATGTATTCTATTTTAACAACTTCCGCTAATCCGAAATAGGCAATTTGTAAAGTAAGAAGTTTCTTTTGCCCTTCTTTCCAAGCCTATTTCTCCCTCTTTTCTCTCTCTGTGGTAGGCCCTTCTTGGGGTTTCGACGATATTAAACACGAGGATGGACACGTGGGCGGCGGCGCATGAGGAACTCAAGGAGCTGGCGTGGGACTTGTTCATCGGCAACATCTCCACCTCCTTCTCTAACGCCCCACGCATTGGGCCCGAAGTCTGGCATCAAGTCACCCTATTTCGCGATGCCGTCAATTGGCAGGATCCGTTCTTCTCGTATTTGAGTCTCTTTCACCTCACGCTGTTCAGCATCGCGTTCCTCGCGGCTACGATTCTTCGCGGCAACCCCGTGCGTCTGGCGCTCTTCAGCTTGACCCTCATCATTCTCGCCGACGCCACCTTCCTTTGCCTCAGCTGGCTGCACGACCACGCTCATTACTTCTTCTCGGAGCGAGTCAACTACTTTGATGAGGCTGGTCTCTTTCTGGCGGTGGTCTTTTGGTTTCCGATCGTGTGTTGTGCGATGGTCCTTCAGGTCGTCGTCGTCGTACAGATGTGGCGTCAGCGCCGTGAACTTCAACGCCGCGGCATGCGATCCGGCAGCGAGAAGATCTCTCAGGTGGTGAAACAAGAATGATCAACAACGCTGTTTCGACACACCCACACGCACACTGCGTAGAGAAGAGAAAGGTGAGCATATCGGTACAATACATTTATCACTAGATAGACTGACCTAGTAGATATAGTGTAGGGATGAATGAGATTGAGGTTTACTTTGAAAAAGGAAAGGAAACAAGAAGAGCTCCTGCACTTCGTATGGCGCTGTAACAGTGCTGACGACACACCGAAAGATGGGGATGAGGGTAATGAGCCCCTCACCAGACGACTCTTCTCCAGCACAGCAGCGAGCGGAGAAACGAATGAAACATGGCACAGCAAAGGAAAAAATGTGGAGGAGGAGAAATAACGCCTTGTTCGTATTTTGAGTGTGCAAGAAGTACCGGCCGCCGTTAAAGAGATGAGGAATGCGTTTGATTCTTTTCATAATGTATATTGGATATATGAGTATCAACATAAATATGAACATGTATTTGTTGCATACATGTTTGTTTTCTGTTCCTCGATATGTTTCGCATAGTTGAGCCTTTAAAAAAGAAAAATGTGTCACCGATTATTGAGAAAAACAAACAACTCGATATGTAGAACATCCCACTTGAGAATGGAATACACTCAATGAATGACCCTCGCCCTTCATCTCTCCATATTATCGAAACGGAACATATAAGAGTGTTCTAAACGAGCTAAATTTTTTATTAAAACAGTGTCTTGTGAAACCAGATGATGCATAGGACCTTTTTGAGAAATGTAATGTTTTGCAGTTGTATCTTATTATTATTGGTACTATTATTATTTGATAATTGTGATGATTGCTCTCTTATTGATGTATCTTTTGCCATTGTTTTTCTGTAGTGTCTTCGTATTATCGTTATCATTACCTTCTTCTGCTAACAGGAGCATAGCACAGCTCTTTCTTCATTATTTTATTATTGTTATGTGTTCTTCATAATCTTGGTAGTGTTGCTTCATATATTTATTTTTATAGGATTCTATTTCTTTGATGCTAATTACAATTAGTAGCATCAGTTGTTGTTTTCCTATTAAGTATATATATTTAGGGGGTTTTTGATGAGCAGTGAAAGCTCCTAGTACTCTTTCAACTGCTTCTATTTATCTCGTGCGCATTGAGATCTCTTGATTACAATACCATAAACACAGGAGAGGGTGTACCTGACAGCCAGCTGTTGATTAATCTTCTCTCTCCTTAGTTACTTTCTTCTTCTTCTTTTCCTCTATGGGGACTGTGAAATGGGGTCGTACTGCTTCGATGGCGCCTGTAGTGAAGACAAGTGGGAGGATGTGTACGGTTTTCCCGTCGTGGCGCATCGGACGGCGTGGAAGTGGCCTTGGGACGCCTATCAAGTGTTTTCATGGGCCCTCGTCTTCCTTGTGACTGCCATTCTTTTCGCTGCGCAGATTCCTTTTCTGCAGGGTGTGGTCTTTTGGGTGTGCTTCCCCCTCTCCACCCTCTTGATCGTCCTCCTGGTGGGCTTCAAGCTCTTTCTCGAGTGCTTCCCGCCGCATGACCCTGTGGTCTTCGAGAAAGGGGATCGCTTGAGCCGCTTAGAACTCCTTTCTGCTCCGCCGCCGGCAGGCACACACCCGTGTTTTTTCTGTCGAAGGTTCGTTCAGAATCACTGCACCCACTGTATGCAGTGTGGGAAGTGTATCCTAGGGTTTGATCACCACTGCCGCTGGATTAATCACTGTATTGGTGCCGTCAACTACAAGGCCTTCTTTATCTTTTTGATCCTCACCCTTCTCAGCTCGTGCTGGGAAGGGGCCACGGCGATTTACTTTCTGGTGACGGCGCTCTCTGACGTTGGTGGCTTTAAGCGACGGATGGAGCAGCAGACCTATCACTGCTCTTCCTCCTTGTTCGGGTGGATTATGGCCATTAGTGTTTTGGGGGCCGTCATCTGCATGTGTGCGATCTTTTCTCTCGGACGTCTTCTCATCTTTCACATTCGACTGCTCCATGCTGGACTTCGCACCTGCGATATTGTCAAGCGGCACCACGAACGCCTGCTGAACAGCAACAGCGCAGAGCCAGTGCTAGAGACGCCAGAGTCGATGCGTAGGTTGAGAGAAGAGCTTGGTCCCTCAGACGGCGGGTCAGACATGTACCTCTTCTCGATCGGGGACATTCATTTAGGTGCCACGCCGTCTTCTCATATGGATGGGTGATCAAGTGCGGGGGTTCTTATTATGGTTTCCTGTCGTTGTGATCGGCGTTAACGCTAACGATAAAAAAAAGTCTTTGTTGAGCTTTCGAGCTCGAAAGCAAAAAGGTAACTGCTGGAAAATATCAATTTATACATTAAAAAAGGTAAGCGAACGCTTTACGTGATTTTTAAGTGAAAGGAACATGTCAGAGAGAAAAAAATAAGATTATAAGCGTCTACTGCTTTTGCAAATCACTCACTTCATGCGATACAAAAATAATTATTGGGTATCGAAATTATTGATTTTCTTTCTTTTTTTTTTTTCTCATCCTCTGAATGTTTTCCCTGTTCTTCTTTAATCTTTGTTTTTATTTGAATGTGGTGCTCTATTGGCGTGATGTTGTTTAGTCACAGTAATACGCCGTCACATACTTCCACTTATTAGGCGCACGGGTCTGGCCCTCGAATGCGTGCTTCAACTTTCCAGAAGTTCAGCATCAGGAAGTAGTTTTTCTCAGGTTTCTACAATAATATATACACATCCAATCCTATTTTTGTTTGTGTAGTGCGTGGGGGGGTCTTTTAGTTGTAGTTTGCACTACCTACACGACGGAGATTGAAGATTAAAGATTTCATCAATACATTTTTATAATTTCTGGTTTTTTTCCGCATTTTCATTTTTGAAAAGATGAGTCACTGGACCTCCTTTGAGAACTTCTTCTACAGCAGCACTGCGACGTGGTGTCGGCGAGGACTCCTGCTCTTCGGTGTGGGTGGTGTGAGTGCGGACTACTACCTCACGCACTACTATGAAGCCTTCGACCCCCGCGAGGGACAGCTCTACCTAGTGGACTGGAGCCCCATTGGTCGCCCGTGCTGTCAAATGCTGCTGATTCCCAACAACCGCTTTACCAACTACAGTCCGTGGACCCCGAAGAACGGCGACGTGGTCCTCGCACGTTCTCTTCCCAATGAACCGCGCTACTTGCAGCTTATCAATGGACGTTTTGTGGAGCGGAAGACGTGTGGCGTAGAGCTGATGCGTCGTCTGTCGAGGAGCGAGATCGAAAAAATGGAAAAGAAATCCGTGTGACCCGTGTAAAGGTTCCCTTTCATTGTCCCTAATTCACAGCTCCGTCACTTTTTCTTTTGTGGTTTCCACTGCTGTGTCTCTGTCTTCACAGACGGCACACACAAGGAGAGGGATGCAGAAGCTGTGCAACGCTCCTAGTAAACATAGACCAAGAAGTACAAGAGCTAAGCAGGCGCCTGTTCGGTGCGGTAGATCAATGAAGAGGAGAGAAATAAAGCGTGGGATTCTTAATTCTCTGTTGTTTTTCAGATGTTTCGAGCAACCTTTTTATCTCTTTTCCTTTTAGTCTTTTTTGTTGTTGTGATGCTCTTTGCGTAGCTGAAGTAGCATAATAAAATTTTAAAAACAAAAAGGGAGATATACCACCTCAGTGCCGTTCCCTTGCTCATCATGAGGGGTTCCGTGTGGCGCCAGATGAGCCGCGGGCATCCTCCATCCAACGCTAAAATGCTGCAGAAAGGTCCCAAGAAGCGCAGTATTGTGATGCCTCAGCCGTCTCCCTGGTTCACCCAAACGAAATCACAGATTGTGCACAACCTTCTCACCAACACCCATGACAAGAGTCTAGCGGGGCACATCGACCCTCGTGTCGCCCCTCTGGTGCACTGGATCAACGCCTCTCTCCCCTGCTGTGTCACCAGTAGCTCCTGCTCCGGCCGCCTCCTCCTCTTTCATCGCGCGGACGTGGAAGGCATCGCTCGGGATAAGAAGCGTGGCTCTGCGGGGACGGGGAAGGTGTTGGAGTCGCACGATCCCATTGAAAATGTCTGCGAGGCGGTCCAAACGGCCTACCTGCCCGCCCTACGCTCCTTTTGTGTGGCGCACACCTCCCCCCGTAAAGAAGGTGGTTCCTTTGAACTGCTGCATCTACAGTTTCGACCGATGATTCTTCACATTCTAGTGTCCCACATGGAGGCGGCCACACGTCTACTGGAGTGTGCGGGAGAAAGCGGGCAGAACAGCAGTGGCATTCTCTCCTGCTCTCGTCGCGTAGGCGGCGTGCACTTCTCCTCCTCCCTCGAAACCAACGCGGAACACAGTACTACTCTCGCTTCGTTGAAGTCGAGTGATGAGGCGTTGCGTGGGGAGGAGATGACACCGCGGAAGATCACGTGCTGTGTCACGTCTTCCCTGGCCATGGACGTCCCGCTGCTTCGCACGGGTTCTCGCTGGCTGTTGCACCTCCCCCCCGATGACCCAAGCGAAACCACAGAGAAGGCTTGGGGAGCGGTTTTAGAGCAGTGTTTAGAGCATTCGAATGAGTTGTTTCAAGAAAACTTTTCTCGAATGGAGCGCTTTAAAGAAGAAATAAAGCGTAGATTGCCGATCTCGTGCCAGTGAGTCCGTTTGCTGCTTCATTTCTAAGTGTGTAAAAAAAAAATCATAAATACAACATAAAAACTGAGTTCTGTTTCCTTTCACAGACCCACACTCTCTTCTACCTCCGCCCAGATATATTTTCATTGCAAGATGGCCTGCGCTGACACTCTCTCTTCACACCAACGTTTAAGAACTCTAGCGTGTCATCAGGGCACACGAAGTACTGACTGAAGCAGTCCATTGATAAGATAGTCTTTTGAATCGCATCAAATGTAGTGTAGTAGTGCCCTATTCCCATGCATGTTCTACTGACCTCCTCTTTTCTTTTTCTTTTTTCGATTCTGCATTTTTTTGTCTTTAGGTGATATCTGACATAGTAAGTTGACTATTATTGTTTGTTTTTTTTCTTTTAACGGTTTTGTAATCCTTCCCAATATATTTCATTTATTGATATTTATTTACTTACCATTCATCAGTGTCAGATGTTGCAGGCAGCTAAGCTTTCCAGTAAGAGTATTCTACCTTCCAGTGTTACCCCAGATGCCTCAGCGAAGGGTCACTTGTGCATTGCCCATGGCCTCTTAGGAAACGCAATGAACTGGTGCACCGCAGGCCGGTACGTGGCCAATCACTCGGCTCTCAAGGGCAAACTCAGCTCTATCACTTCGCTAGACCTCCGCAACCACGGTTCCAGCCCGCACATGCCGGTGCACACCAACGCTGTGCTCGCGTCAGACCTGGAGCAAGTGTTGTTGGACCGCTCGCACGATCTGCCCTCTACTGCTCGGCAGGTGTTCATGGCGCACAGCATGGGGGGCTTGGCATTGGTGGGCCTGCTCCTGCGTCGGTACAACGAGGCCGCGTTGCTGCCCACCTACCCGGACGAGGCCAAGTCTGCTGCCGAGCGCTTTGCGGGGTGGAAGGACGAAGACCAGCGAGATGTCCGAGCAGCGATGCGGCTTATAAACAAAAACGAAGGCGTTTCCGAGACGTATGCGTTGCGGGACACCATGTTCAATGAGACGCCTGGGGTGCACACCAATGGTGCCATGACCGCTGCAGTGGTGGTGGACATCACTCCCACCATCACCGTCGGCAGTGACATCCGAGAGACGCTCAAGGCGATGACACAGGTGGACATGTCCAAAATTCACTCGCTAGACGACGCGCATTGTGAAATGCGTCGAGTGGGGATGGACGACAAGAATATGCGAGACTTCTTCTCGACGAACATTGTCTTCAAGAAGAACGAGAAGGCCACGTGGCGGTGCAACCTTCCCGTTCTCGCCGCCCACACGGATCTCTTTCAGCCTACCATCACACAGTGGTTCCTGAACTTTAAAGAGGGAAAGGGCATGGAGCCGAAGCCCTGCACTCTTCCCACCCTCTTTGTATTCGGAGAGAAGTCGGTGTACAACCGTGAAGATATGAAAGCGCAGATTCCAAAGCTATTTCCAAACTCGCAGCAGATCGTCGTGAGCGGCGCTGGTCATTTTGTTCACCACGAAAAACCAGCCGAGTTTGCGAACGCAGTAGCTCCCTTCATCAGTCAATACGTATAAATTGGATTTTATCCACGTAGAAAGAGAGAAAAACTTGAATGAGCAAAAAAAAAAAAAATTGTCCCTAAGAAACGTAACTCGGATGGTTCTGTACATCACTTCTTACTGTTGCGGCTTTTCGTTTTTCTATTTACTTTTCCTCAGCCAAATAAGTTTCCGCCACTTTTTTTTGTTGCTGCGGATATCCATCGTTTAGAAGGAAAGCGCAGCCGCACACTCCACCACCGTGAGCAACAGCACTCTCTTACTCACACCCCCATCTCTCTTTTAGAGCCTCTGAAGTGCCCTACTACGATACTCATTATTACTATTTTCGATTGAATAATTAAGATATATATCTATATATATATAGTTTTCCTTAGGATATCTCAGTAAACATTCGTCTCTAGCAATGTTGACGTTGTCGTGGAAGCGGTACGATGAGCAGTACCAGCTTTCGGATCTGTTGACCGAAGCCGCTCGTGCGTGTGTCGATGCCCGAGCCTCGAACCCTGGTGCCTTTTTAGCGTCCTATTTCACAAAAGTGACGAGTGGGGATAGCGTGGATACAATGGAGTGCGATAAGGTGTACACGCCTCAGGGAGAGATCGGGCTTTCGGTTCAAATTCGGCTCTTCACGAACGCGTCTGTCAGCACCACGGCGTTCTTCACGAGCGATAGCGAGGTGCAGTCCGAGAAGTCCTCGCACGGCACTTCCATTGTGGGGACCACCAATACAGTGGAGAAGCAAGAAGAAGGCGGAGCTCTGATAGGCCCCTTGGTGTCGGGGGCAAGGTCCCTGCACAACTACCTCAACAGCGTCCTAATTCCTGAGATTCGGCAAATCGGTGTGAGTAAGCAGAACGAGTGGGACGACATCGTGGAGGAGGCGCGCTGGGAGGGGTTCAGCTCCGTGGCGATGGGAGAGCTAATGGGTGAGCGGGAGCAGCGCCTGCCCGCGAGCCTCGCCTACGCCGTCAGTCTCGCCGCCTCCATCGTCGCCGCAAAGAGCGCGAAGGCTTCCTTGCACACACACTTTGGTGCGCTCTACGCCGCCCAGCGGCCCATCACCATGCTGGGGACGAAGCCGCACCACGTACACAAGCCCGGCATCCCGAGCGATCACTACACCTGCCCCCGTCTCCTGCTGCCCTTCTTCGGTCGCAGCGACGCCACTGCCATCACGCCACCGGGTACGGTGTGCTTCCAGACCTTTTATCTCCTCCCCGCCACACCCGCCTCTGTGCAGAAACCATCCGTGTCTGGAGAAGAGACCGAACCCGCTGCAGCGCCGGAGCCACCGGTCGCGGACGTGGAAGAACCCGTCAACCCTAAAGGGATCATCACGGAGGAGGTCTACGAACGACTGATCATCGCTTACCGCATCTTTCGAGAGCGGAACAACAACCCACAGGTACGCCAGGATGGCGCGTACGTGTACGTCAACGTCGAAAACATCATTGATGCGGTGCAGCTCGCCGCTGAAGTGGTGACGGCGGCGGGTCTGAAGCCGGGTGTGGATGTCTCGTTCGGCGTTCGGGTCAACTGCCCCGTCACACACCACAACCCTGAGGCGGTGGCGGCATCAACAGCGCCGAGCGGGAAGGGTAAACGACCGCCAAAGGATCAAGGAAAGATCGAAGAAGTGATGTACACGCTCTTCTCAGGGGACCCGGAGGTGACGGGAAGTCAGGTGGCGGAGTATTTGACGGAGCAAGTCCAGGGTAGCAATGGGCTTCTCGTCTTTCTGGAGGACACGCACGACTCTCTTAATGTGGCGGGTATTCACCGCCTCATGGCTCGCCTTGGGGACAGTGTAATTCTTTCCGGGCGTTCCATGTACGCCACGCCTGTGAACGTCGATCGTGAGAAGATGGTGGAGAAGGTGGAGACCGGCATCACATCGATGTGGTCCAACAATTTCGCGCTTCCCGTCCGAGAAATTGGTAACATTACGCGTATCATGGGACTGACGAAGCTGCTGGAGGTGAATCACCGCAGCTTCACACTGGTAGCACGGAGTGATGACAGAGAAGTGATCCAAGTGATCGATCTTGGGCTTGGTGTTTCGGCTGGCTTTGTCATTGTCGGCGGGCTTACCACGCCCTCTACCTGCGACACGTTGAGTCACTACATTCGGATTCAGCAGCAGCTTTTACAGCAGCGAGAGTTGAATGATCAGCCTTCTCTTGCCTCCCAGATTACATTCCTGGGCGACCTGCCGCCGCTGTCGGACGAGCCGGTGGCGGAAATTAAGCGCAAAAATGACAAGAAGAAGAAGAAGCAGCCGGGCAAGCATTAAGTGCAGCTGCACTCTCAAAAAGGTACAAATCGAAGATGATGGAAGAAATTTAAGAGGTGTCGACTCCTTTTTTTTCTTCCGCACGATCTGTTCGTCTACCCTAACAAATATAGAAGCTGGAAAGAGTGGCAGGTAAAGAAGAATGGAAAGTGTGGGCAGCAGAAGATTTTATGGGATTGCTCTTCGCCGCCACGCATTATACACCGGAAAAGGAACATAAAAACCTGTCCATGATGACACCCGTCGCTCATTCATTCCTTCGCAGAGGAGTGAGGAAGGTCGATTCTTGTCTTGCTCCTATACATGTACATCATTATGAAACACTTCAATTAAAAAGAAGTAACCAAGAAAAAAAAGATTAAAAATGGTTGTTGTTTTTTGTGTGTGTGTTTGTGAGTGTGGTGTGGCTGTTGTCTCCTTTTATTATCGATGAAACATTTCTTTTTCTCTTTACTCTCTTGTTTGCCTGCATCCAATACGTTGTTAGGCAGCTCATTTACTGGTTAATTTCGTTATTTGCGCTTCTAATTTAAATTTCTGTATTATTTTCCGTTCACTAGAGTTCGAAAATATTTTTTCCTGTCGTTGCTCAGTACTTTTAACACACACACACACCCACCCTAAATACACAATTCTACCATGTTCAGCCGGAACGCAGTGCTTCGGAACGTGAGCCCGTTCGCCTTGTTCTACCAAGAGCTCAAAAAGTCGGGGAAATTAAATGGAATGAAGCAGCCTCAGATGTACGCGAGCGGCTTATACAAAAAACTCTCCCCTGAAGCCCGTGACGCTATCACCACTCGGGCAGAGAAAATCAGCTTTACCCAGAGCAAGGAGTACGAAGATATCATGAAGAAGCACCGTAGGTCGATAACGCACCTCCCACTCCGGCGGCGGTATCTAATTGCATTGGATCTTCTCACAGAAGCGAAGAAGGAAGTCGCGCATAACACCAAAACGTCAAATACGCTCAAGAACAACAGCACCAAGGCTTCTCCTAGTGCGTCTCCTCACGCCGTGCCCACGAAGAAGATGGCGGTGGTGTTGAAGAAGGGAAAGATGGTACCCCCTACCAAGCCGCTCTTCTACCGCTCAAAGGCAAAGCTTCTGTCAAAGAAGGCGGCCCCTACCAAAGTCTTCTTTAAGCCTGCCAAAAAGAACAGCGTCTTCACCCCCGCGGCAATGAAGACGTCCGCCTCGAAGAGTGTTGCAGTCAGTGGTTCGACGACCACTACGCCCAAGCCGCTTCCCCATTCCGCGCACAGGCCGACGACTTCTGTGCAGAAGATGACCTCCGTCAGTGTGCCGCAGCGTGTGGTGGTGGCTGCGCTGCC
This sequence comes from Vickermania spadyakhi, assembly GCA_030849815.1. NCBI lineage: Eukaryota > Euglenozoa > Kinetoplastea > Trypanosomatida > Trypanosomatidae > Vickermania > Vickermania spadyakhi. The sequence goes on from JASAOA010001840.1 coordinate 86,242, forward strand.
CAAGAAGAATCCAGTGCCGATGTCGCTGCAACCAACGCGGGGGAGCGTCACCGTGACACCGAAGACCCCGACGGCGGTGTTCCAGCCGAAGTCCTCCATCAAAGTGAACCGTAAGTCTCGCGAGCGAAACGCCAAAAATGGTGCGAAAAGCGTCGCGTTGAAGAGTGCCAAGAAGAGCGGTGTTTTCACTCCGGCGACGGTGAAGAAGAAATCCATCAAGAGTGTCGCTACTGCTACGCGGAGCAGCACAAAGCCGGTGCTGAAGAGCCCTGGCAAGCCCACGCCGGTGATCCCTGATCACAAAAGGCCAATGAAGACGGTGTTGAAGAAACAAGTGCAAAAGAAGAGGGCTGTAGCGGCAACGCCAATGGCCTCGATCAAGTCCGCCAGACACACAAAATAATTTACGCTTATTAATAAATAACTCACAGAAAACACTTCATTACAAAAAAAGAAACTTTTGAATTCGAGCACCGGAGCGCTTCCCTCCTGCCTTTTCATTTGTTTATTTGTTTGCGGATATGAGCTCATGATAACCCTTCATGACTTCGTCGGAGCGTAAGAGCAAAGGTTAAAAGTCAAAAATAAACGAAACAGAAAAATTAAAATGAAATGAAAGAAAGGCTGCCGAAGAAGTGAGTATGTCACTATGGCATCTCTAATAAATTATGATTATGATTCCGATTGCTTTTACTTCTCTTCTCGTTGTGATGTTTTCCTTTTTTGACTTTTACTTGTTTACTCTACTTATTATTGAAATTCCTTGTGTGATCTATCTACGGGGAGGTGCTTTTTCATTCGAGATTTACAAAGAATAAGAAACGTCCCTCAAGTGTGGCGCTTTTACATCCATCCATCGATCTCGCATTATCAGCAGACACCCTTTTTCTTTCTACCATGTCGACGGACTACTTCAAGTTAGACCCTGTGAAAAAGGCAGAGGCGATGTGTGTGATCGAGAAGCTCCGAGGGAAGATCTGCTACAGCGATCGCTACAGTGACGGTCAGTACGAATACCGTCACGTGATTCTTCCTAAAGAAATCGCCTTTTATGTGCCTCAGAATCGCCTGATGAGTGAGATGGAGTGGAGAGAGATTGGCGTGCAGCAGTCCAAGGGATGGATTCACTACATGATCCACCCTCCCGAACGTCATGTACTCCTTTTCAGACGATAAATTTCTTAATGAAAAAGAGAAAGAGAGAGAGAGTTTAAAATAGCTGTATCTTCTCTCTTCTTCTTCTTCTTCGTTTTTTTCCCCCACTTCACTAGAATTACAAGAATTTCGTAAAAGACACGGTAGGAGGCTCTTAGATCCTTGGCCACTAGAAGTGTTTTGACGACACAATACGATCATATCCATACGGTTGTGCTCTCATGAACAGGAGTCGCAGATGATTTGTCATCCTGGTATTCGTGTGCTAGGGAGCTTGCTACTCACGTCCCTCTGACAATAAACCACCATCTGAACGTGTATTTTTAAATGCATTACACACACAGAATATACATATTAAGGAGAAAAAACAAAAAAAATACAGAGTCGTAAGGATCGGGTGTTTGCGTTCTTCCTTTCATCTGGATCTGTTTGTGGTAATCGGTACAATGTCGCTCTCTAACACACCACATTCTGTTTTCCAATAGTGAAGTGAACGCATAAAATTTATCAGCTCACGTAAGCTGTGTCAACGTATGCTTGTTTTACTCTATCATTTCTTGACGTAGTGCATCGATTCCTCTCCCTTTATATTTCTCTACTTTTTTTTATTCTTATTATTTATTTGACTATTCGAATCTTTCGATCTTCCTTCAGGCTTCGACATTTTTTTAGTGTTAGTCCTCACATTCATTCTCTTTTGTAGTAACTCCCTTCTGATACGATATCTGTTGTTCGTTTGTCCTTTTTTCTTGACGTTCTGAAACACTTCATCTTCTCCCTCTCTCTCTCTTATGTCCAGCGCTCCTCTCCACAAGTCGCGCACCACTGCGATTATCGCCTCTCTCGCAGTCGGCGTGGCCGCTGTCGCGGGGGCGGCGTATTTGTTATGGGGCAGCGCGGAAGCACCGGTGGAGGAGCTCACCGCCGTGCCACCCCCGCCGCAGGAGGAGGAACTCACGGCACCACAGCGGGTGCAAGCGCTGCAATTGGCCTCCAACTTCAAGACGAAAGGGAACCAGAAAGTGCAGACTCGAGAGTTCGACGCGGCGCTGGAGGAGTACGAAAAGTGTCTTCATGTGCTGAGTTACCTCGGCGATGACAAGGAGGCGGAGGAGCAGCAGCAGGTGGTGCGCTCCAACGCTGTCTTGTGCTTCTATAAGTTGGAACGCTTCGAGGAGGCATGTGCAGTGGCGACAGAAGTGCTAGTCAGCGAAACACTTCCGCCGCATCTCATGGCAAAGGTGTTGTACCGACGAGGATTAGCGAGCAAATCATTAGGGGAGACCAGTGCCGCAGTGCAGGACTTTCAAGCCTCGATTCACTTCTCTCCGAACCAGAAAAACCCGGAGGCCGAGCGAGAGCTGCATTCCCTCATTGGATAGTGTCAGTGGCGGAAGCTCCGTCAGAATCCATCTTTTCTCTCTTCCTCTCTTTCTTTCACTACTCTGGATTCTTAAATGGTAGTAATAATATTTTGTTTAAAAAAAAAAAAGAGTATTAATAGATGGTGTGTTCTGCTTTGAGAGGTTTCTCACACGAGGGTATGGAGAAGTTGCATTAATCGATGCGGTAAAGCACGACGTTGTATTTATTGTCTCTGTTTCTCCTCCCTTTCATATTTTTTTTTTTATCGTTATTCTGTTTGTGCTCTGTCCTGGAGTGGTGGAGGTGGACGACAACACACACACACGTCAAACCTCTTGAAGAAATGCTGACGCCGACTTTTTCATGTTCGCAAGACGACGCCTTTGTCAAAGTCGTGATTTACTTATCGCTGCTCGCCAAGGTATCCAGCGCCGTATTCGACATTACGGATAATCAGTTTACCATGTACTGCAAGCCCTTTTATCTGCGTCTGCGTTTCGATCAGTGTCTCTGCGAAGGCGCAGGCGAGCGAGCCACTTTTGAGCTGGAAACCCAGTGTCTCACCGTGTTTCTACCAAAGGCCGTCAGAGGAGAACTGTTCACGCAGCTCGATCATCCGCAGTACCTATTGGGCACAGAGCGACAGCGCCGGCAGATGAAACGTCTGGTGGCAGAGATACCAGAGGAGGAAGAAGAGCAGCAAGAGGAAGAGGTCGAGTATATACAGCAACAGCGGCAGGACGGATCCGCTCTCTCTGCAGCTGCACCAGCCAGTAGTCCACATCACGAAGAGGAGTCTAGTTTACCGCGATACGGATTCGAAAACGCCTTTAGTGGATTGTTTCGTAAGCTCGATGTGGATTTGGTCTCAGAGATCGTGGAGACGTCTGAGCCAGATGTTCTGACGTTCGAAGAACGACGTCAATGTCGTCTCCAGCAAGAGAACCGAGATTTCGAGCTCGACGCTGTGTTAATGTCGATGGAAGACGAGGACGGTGAGGTGGAGCGGCTGCTGAAGTACGTCCCGGCGCACATTCAGGACCTGCAGCGCGCGCTTACCGAGCAAAACGTGGTTTACATCAAAGCCTCGGAGCAGCCAGCGCATTCGAAAGAGTTCATGGAGCAAGAGGAGGAGGAAGAGCGGCTCTTTACAGGGGAATCAGGTGGTGAGGTCTGGCGGGGCAACGTGATGGACTTTCAGCGTCCTCCGGTTATCGAGGTGCTGGAGCCCGAGACAGACCCCGCATCGACGTCTCTTCCGAGTGGCTCTGGGGATCGAATAGACAACCCTACCCGTAAGGAGGGCGAGGCGCCGCCTCCCAAGACCATTCTCGCCATTCCACGATCCAAGCCCGTGTTGGAGCTCACCAGGGAGGAAAACACGGCTCTGCTGCGGGTACGACTCCCCGAGTTGTGGTTTCCACCCTCCAAAGTCACCGTTGTGGCGCTGACGGCGGATCTCTTGCTGGCGGAGGCGTACGATGATGTTTTTTCCGAAGGCAGCGGCTGCTGTGAATCCGTCTGGAACGTGTGCAAACTGAGTCCCTCTCTCTCGTTTCTGGATAAGCCCGAGACGCTGTATGAGGCGTGCTTCTTCTTTGCACGGCGTTTCTTCACGTACCCACTACACCGTCACCCTGTCCTGCTCTCGCGCCTCTTTGCACTCGTGGGTTCCCGCATGCTGCTGGGAACGCGATATGTGGTGCGTGCCTTGCTGCGCATTCGCTCAATTCTCTCCCACTCCGAGCATAAACACCTTCTGTGCACGATTTTCATGGACCCCCTCATCGCCTACTGGATGAGCGTCAAGGACGGCGACGACACGCTGATGCGGGCTGCCGTGGAGCTTCACGAGCACGCGGTTCGAACGAGAAATGTCGTGGTCACCGCACTGCATTCCTCTCTAGCAGCTGTCGCCTTCAGAAACACTCCAGGAGGGGAGGAGAGCGGTCGACGGATAACCTTGAGGCCGCTAACCATCCATAATTTAGATTTACCTATCGATCTGAATTCCGAGTAAATAACCCGCAGATCGAGGACTTCATATCTTTTTCTCTCTTGATGAAGTGAAAGAGTGATCATTTATCTTCTTTCTGTTTGTTTGTTTTTCTTTTTTATGTTAATGTTAATAAGAATAAAGCTCAGATTAATGTGAACTTTTTGTGTGTTAGCATTGCGAATCGCGTCTATGTGATACATGTTTGGGCGTCACAAAAGTGATCATTCGTTGTTTTATAATTTTCTTGTTCTTTCTTTGCTGCTGTACTGTATTGATGATTATGATGTTTTTTATGGTTACTTAAAGTCTAAAGGTGGAGTAGCAAGAGAGAAACTCCACTACTTCTTCGCTTAGAATATATATATTTTTTAGATTTCAATTATTATTTCGTTGTTAAAGAGTAGATCATAGAATCAGTCCAGTGTTCACAGTGTGTTATTCTCCATTGCAATACAATCTCAACAAGTTGTTTGTTTGTTGTGCAAGTGTGTGGCACATTATTAACTGGTTCGCTGCGGTTCCGTAGATTCCTGCTCCTCTAGGGCATTAGCTAGTGTGCCGACTTCACGCTGCTTAGGCAAGAGGAGCTTCTCCTCAGTCGTTCCAGTAATGACGTCCTCCTTGGATGTGCACCAAGTTCCTCCGGTGGAGGTTGCCTCGCAGTTTTTCACTGCGCTGAATGAGCCGCGTCCGCTGTCGTTGGACTTCTCCTTCGACGGCCTCTTCTCTCTCTCGTCACACGTGGATGACGCGGTGCGGGTGGTGGATGTGTGCAGCCTCACCCACGCCGTGACCATCCCGTGCAGTCACTGCGGTGTGTCCTCCGCCATGTACACACACTCCTCCAGCGCGGTGATCATTGCTCCTCGAGTTCCAGTGGATGGTCACTTGTATGTGCTAAACGTCGAAACCGCGACCATCTGTGGCGCAATGGCGTACATCAACGACTACGAGCCGCCACTGGCACTCCTGCAACAGCCCGTGTACTCGGCGATCGCGCAGTGTCCCGTGTCCGATGTCGTGGCGGCCGTGATTTCTGCGAAAGGTGCTTTAGCCTTCTTTCACCCCCTCATGTCCGGGGCCGTCGCGGTGACGAAGGACAATTTTGTGGCCGGTCGCCCCTCTCTCGCCTTCAGCCAGGACGGGCATCACATCTTTGTGGGGGACAAGAGCTCGGTGTCGGTAATGGACCGCCGTATGCTCGTGACGCAGCCAGTGGAGCGTTTGGATCTTAGCGCGATCTTTAGCGTTTCTCCGTCTCGGTGTCGAGGCATTGATGTCTGCGCCGATCCGCATCGCATTCTCGTCACCTCTTCGAAGGGCGAAGCCAACCTCTTCAACCTTCAAACCAAGGCAACGGAGTGCACGTACTTTCATCACATCGTGAAAGAGCTTTTTGACGGTACGCCGAACGATGTGCCCGCGAAATTTCTCAACCCGCACCAGAGCCGCTCGAGGGTGGTGCAAATGACGTCCTCCATGAGCGATGGCCGGCATCTTCTCCTTTACCGCCCCTCTCCCTGTGCGGCGGAAGAGACCATACCGACTCGCACCGGCCAGATGGAAGACGGCAAAGCACAGCCAGCGTCTCGCGTGGGAGTGGAGGGGGGTGATGGCTGCTCTCTCGCAGTGCCGCAGCGCCAGAAGCCCGTGGAAGGGGTGCTCCGATATCAGTTTCAATCAAAGGACAGCGAAGTGCCTGTCGCGATCGCTGTCAATCCTCGTTTTCAGCTGATTGCCACAGCAGCGCGGCACGTCACGTGGTGGAACGTGAATGAGTATGAATGACGAATGCCTTCTCTTCTCTGCTTCTTGGAGTCTCGCTCGCGTGTTTCGAACTCTAGCATTCGTCTGCATAGGACGCACAAGAATACTCTTTTTAAAAAAAATGACAAGAAGTAAAATGAGAAGAAACAGTGTACAGAAAGTGACGCAATGCGCGTTTTTCCTGTATCGGCTTGATTTTTCGAGGAGGATGCGGTTGAGGTCTCCCTTTTAGGTTTTTCTCTTTTGAGTGTTTAGGAGCAACCGCGGAATTCTTAAAAAAAAAAAAAACATATATAGCGATTTTATCCCAATTGGCAGTGAAGTTGATGTTGCTGTTGTTGATTGTTTTGGTAATGGTTTCTTTTTGTTCTTCTTATGTTCTTCTCTTTCTCATTCTCCTTAGGTAGAGTGTGTCTTTTTGTTTTTTTAATATTTGTTAGTATTTAATTTCTATCAACGCACAGCTAGTGGACAACAGAAGCCATGAATATTATTCAGTATCAGCTAGAGATTTGGAATACGCTCCGATTTCCTCAAAATCACTCCAGCATTGACAAAATGCGGGCATATTTCTTCGTGGCGGTGTACTTCATTGGGTTCACGGCGCTCTTCGGCTCTGTCTTCCATTACATTAGCGGTTTGATCACCACCTTGCTCATCCAACTCGTGGAGGTTATCTTTGTCGCGATGTACGCCTTCAACTTAAACGACTACAGCGAGAAGAATATGGATGCCATGACGTGTGAGCGATCCTGCAACCCTTTGGTGGAGGCTTACGTCGCGGTTCGCGTGTTGCAAATTATACAGGTGTTCTACATGCGGAGCTACCCCTTTCTGTTGGTGCTCCTGTTTCTGTCGTCATATGTGGCATGGAAAGCTTGCAAAGGAAACCTGCAGGTGGATGCGACCAGCTTGTGGAGGCAAATTAAAGAAATGGAATCCATCAGTTACATTTTGTTGGGTATCGAAATCTTTTTGCTCATCTTTTCCATGGTGTCCATGATCCTGTCGCTTATTTGGACATACTCCGATTGAGAGGTGGGAAAGCGTTCTTTTTGATGGGTGATTCCTTGTTCTACTGTGAACGGTGTAGAGGGAGGTCAGTGTTAGTTCTGTGATGTCCCGGAGGCGAAACGGTGCGATTAGCGGCTCTATTGATTTATCCCTTTTCATTAACGAGTACCGATGATTCCACAGTTCTTCGTTGTAGAGAGTAAAAATAGATATTTTTTAAAAGTGTGACCTTGTACTGCTCTCAGGACATACTTATGTCTGTTTGTTTTGATGACGATGGTTCTTTGTGGTGGTGCTGTGGTGTTCCTCAGTGGGAAACTTTAAGGATGACAAAAAAAAAAGGCGAGAGCAATAGAATATTAATAAAATAAAGTAAAAAGCAGCTACGTGTGGGTGGGTCGCATTCTCCCCTAGTAGTACCTCACCTATCTTAATTAGAATGAGGAACACATTCGATACAGACAGATATCTACATCTTGTATTACGCCCTATAAAACGGGTTCTCTCCTTTAACAGCTACTTCTTTTTATGTTGTTGCGTTGCTGTTACCGTTTGTTTGCTTGATTCATTTTAATTGGATTTATGGACTGGCAGGCTTCAGTTCCCCAAAGCACTTCACTTTATTTTTCTCCTTTTCGTAACTTATATTCATTGTTCGTTTGAATGTTCTATTCAAAGTTCTCTTTTTAGACGCATTAGTCTCTTTTTTGTTGTTGTTGTTGCCCAGCAAAAAAGCTAAATCTAAAATAATATATTAATAATACTGAAACATCGTACTTGTTATCTCACTCTCCTACATTCTCTTCTCTTCTTGTCTATCAATTTACATAGAGAGAGGGGGGGAATAAAGAGAGAGATATCATCATGGAGTCCACAAAGCCTTTCAATGAAGCGCTAATGCAACAGTTTCAGTGGGTTAAAATCATCTTTGGTCGTGGTAAAGTGTACACCAAGCGGCAAAAGATTCAAGCGTACCTGTTTGCTTTCATGCATTTTTGTTTCTTCCTCACTCTTTGTGGACATTCACTTCTGCCAATGGTGTCGATTATGCTCACCTTTTTGATGCAGACCGTGGCGTGCGGCATCGCGATGATCTCCTACGTGACCTTGCAGGAGTACGCAGACAAGATGGCGAATGCGATGGAGCTCGAACAATCTCAAAATCCACTCATGGTGGCCTCCATCTCCGTCCGGCTCTTTTGTATGCTGCACGCGTTATTGGCCCACTCCTACTTCTTATTTTTCTTTGGTTTGATTGAATTAGGATACAACGTTCATGTGTATCGCAAGTATAACTTGTTGATAGACGCCACCAATGTGTGGAAGTCCGTGAGCCGGCTCCAAGTCGACCGGGGACTTCGCATGGCCTACAACTGCTTCCTGATTGTGGTGGCCGTTTTGAACATGATTTACATAATCATAAAGGATTAAGCAAGTGTGATTATTTTTATATTTGGTTCCTACCCCATTCCGTTTGGAGTTTTTAGGGGATTTCAATCCCCTTTACGTCAACTTGTTATTATAACTCGTTATTATATATCACAGAGTATTGCCGTGTTGGTGGTTATTCTTCTTCCTTAGAGGAGTAAATTCTTCCTCTTGGAGCATAACTTATCTTCTCTACTTAATTTTTGTTTTGTTTTGTTTTTTCTTGATTGGACTTCATGACATCTGTAATTAACACTGGCGCACGCGTGCAGTAGTCTCCTAGCCCTATTTGCGTGCGGGACAAGCTCAAAGCAGCAGTAAAAAGAAAGACAAGATACTTCTATATATAGAAAATAGAAAATTAATTGATTCAAACGAAATTTATTTTTGTCCATCCACCATGACCGGTTCTCTTGTTTGCCAGGCGTGTGATACGCTCACAATGATGAGCTACTGCCCCAAGTGCGACAGCCCTACCATCCCGTATGAGCCGCGCGGTTCAGGGACGCTCTGCGTCGGACCCCCCACACAACGACGCGGTATTTCCGTTCATAGCGGCTTTCACGGAGGCGATCTGCATCACGACGCGGGTCGCGTCTCCACCGGCCGAAACTCGGTGTGCATGTCCACCAGCAATCGAGCCCCATACGAGGCCCTGGCGCGCCGAATCAGCCCTTCTGTAGACCGTAAGTCCGCCACCCCAGAACGTGAGGCAGGGGAGGAGCATGTGCGGGAGCAGCTGGCGAAGGAGCGCGAGCTGATGATTCAGTGCACAAGTGACATCCTCAGCATCACGGAGAGTTTCCAGCTGGCGCAGAAGAAGAGCATTCGCGTGATTGACAAGCTGTACCAAGAAAACCAGGATTTGAAGCAGCACGCGGGGATGACACGCGACAATGACCCGAAGGGGTGGCGGAAGCGATTCGGCTTCTCGACAGCCGCAGCGACCCCACCAGCGGAGCCCCCTCGCGGTACGCCTCCCCTGACGTCAGACCCGCCTCGCGGTGGTCCTCGTCCGCATTACCAAGCCGGAGACGACGCGGACGACGAGCTCCTCGCGGACATTGAGCGTCGTGCTTGTGCGGTGGAGAAGGAGCTGGACACACTGCTGGAGGGACTTGGGGAAGCTGAGCGTCTTGCATCGGAAGAGCGCAGTCGCCTCTCCGCCCGACTGGAGAGCCGGGGCCGCAGCTCGACCGCTGCCTCCGACGCTCGCCGACCCCGTCTCGTCTCGTCCTATCACCAATAATAACAAGTCCACCGAAGCAACTTTCTTTGGTGGAAGTAGTAGGATAGATCCCTTTTTTTTTTATTTGTGGTTTTTACGGCTGAATCGATAGGTAAGAGTCAGAACAAAAAGAACGCGGAACAACAGTCAGAGCACATCCGCGTAGACTTCCTTATCCATTCTTACTGCACATTATTATTATTTTATGTGTGTGTGAAGCATTATTGGTGATGAATGCTAGAGAAACTTATTAATGCGCACCTCCATTTATATATATGGTAAAGTATTGCATACTTTATTCTCAGTCGTTGCTCTGATCTTTGCAAGTACAAAAGGTAAAAAGAAGAGGGAGATGAAAAACACATACCGGGAATGTCGTCGCTCTTTTTATTCTTTTTTAACGAGAACAAAGCGGAAAAAATAAATAGATTACCTTAGATTAGATTAGTTTAAATGTCAGTCTTCTTTAACCCTGTCAGCAAGTTCTTTCGTCCTCCATTCACCCATTACTTGCATTCGTGTTTTATTCGTTCTCAGGTGTGAATGGGATGGATGGTGTGTCTCCGAGAGTGGGCAGCAGGGTTGTTGGAACATGTGCAGGTCTTTGGTTTCTTTCGTTAGTTCTTCAGGAAAAAGTATGTCGTTTTAAAACCACCGAGAGAACAGGAAAAGAAAAATATTTTGTTCCTTTATATCTTGTTGTCCATTGTTTCAATGCGGTTAATTGAACAGATCAGAGAAATCCTTCTTTCTGCGGCCTTTACGTTTCTTCTCTCTTTTTCGTTTTTCGGGTACCCTCAACGTAATTTTACTTATCTTTTTTAAGGTGATTTACTTATTTTTTCAGAGTTTGTCAAGTCTTTCGTTTGCTGTATCGCTTCCGGGGGTTTCTTGTTGGTTCTTTTGTTTATTCATCCCGCTTAAACATGACCACTAAGCCTAAATGTTCCTTAAGCACTTTAACCGAGAGGATTATTGCTGGAAGTTTCTACAGTAAAGATGCCTTTCTTCGGCGTCAGCGCGCGTATGCGTACGGCCTCATGACACCGCTGTGGTTGTGGGGTCTGCAAGGATTCTCTGAAGAGAAGGAACAGCAGCGCATCGTGGCGCTTCTGCAGTGGCTCCTGCGCAGCAAGCGGGGACATGGAAGCATCGCAGTCATTGTGCCGTCGGATTGGAAGGCGCCGTTACAGAATGCTCTGGAGGCGCTACCAGAGTATCAAGCAGGAGCGGAAAGCACACGAGCGAGTCTGTCGGCTCTCGCGGCGGCGGAGAAGAAGACGGTCACGGTCTCCATTTTAGTGCACCACGAGCTCTCAGTGATAATGCGACGAGAGCCCGAGAAGCACCACGCGTATGATGTGGTGGTGTATGCGCTAGGTTTACCACCGACCGCGGCGAACTTGAACATCGTCTCTGGGCAGGAGGAGTGGCTGAGAGACGCACTGGAGGCGGTGGAATGCAGTTTTATTCTTTTGGCGGATCTCGGATGGACGTCCATGATTGTCCGTTCGAAATGGCCTCAGTGGAAATTGTTCCTGGACAAGATCGAAACCCAACCCCTTCCTCTCTCGAGTTCCCCCGAGCTACAGCCTTCATTGTCCAAAGAAAAGGATCTCCTACCCTGTCTGGCGGCGAAGTCAATTCCTTTGTGCTGCTCTGCTCACCCCAATCAGCGCTTCATGGACTACGGCCTGGGTACCATTCATTCTCAGTGTCAGCGGTTGTGCTTGCACCCCTTCACCTGCGGCGTCGAGCAGCACACCTGCCATGAGAAGTGTCACACACCAGCTCACCACACCGCTGCCTGCCCGTACCGGTGCATCCGAGAACTCGCGTGTGGGCATCAATGCCTTCAGCGTTGTTCCGAGCCATGCAACTGTTTTGAAATTCTTTCGGCACCACTTCCGTGTTATCACGAGACCCCGATCGGCCTTCAAAAAGAGACTGGGGAGACGATCTACGCGAGGGTGGAGCACGTCTTCCGCGGTCCGTGTGTCGCACAGGGGAAACCTTGTCACGTGGGATTCACCACCGAATGCGCGAGGTGCTGGGGAGAGTTAAGCGTTCTCTGTTGCGAAGCCAGTGAGAGGGGGCACACGTTGTCGAGGAAGACGTTGATCTGTGAGAATTGTCAGCGCATCGAGAAGGAAGTTCGTGCTGAAATCTTAGGCGCAATGCTCTGCGAAAAGGAAATGAATCGCAAACGGATGCGGATTGAAATGAGCGGCACCATTCACCAAAAACGAAAAGCAGCAGACCAGGGTCTGTTTACGGAGGGTTCGAGAGTCGAAATTGTGGATTCCTCGCGTTGTGCCCCGCCCTTGGACACCGAGATGTTCTCACATGTAGAATTTATGAGCATGGACACCCCCAACTTCTTCTCCACCCTTCAGGGGGCATACGGCACGTTCATCAGCAGTCATCTCATTGATGCGACCGAAATTTTGAATTTGGTTCGACTCCCGAATGGACTCCACGTTCTCGTTGGGGATGGTGGGCTTCGTCTCATTCATGCAGCGGCACAGCACGTCGTCCACAATTCCTCGTTGATGATCACCTACGCCAGTGAGAAATCGGAAGGGGATGTCGAAAAAGGCGCCGCACAAGAGGCAGACGTTCAGGCCAAGATGAGTGGTAAGTTATTCTATGTCTCGTCCCCAGCGATTTTTTCGTTGAGAGAAGAAGAAAAGGTTCTGTACGACTGCGTGGCCAAGGTCATTGGTCCCAGTACAGAGGAAGGCCACGCGTTGGTGGAAGTTTGCTCCTACTCTGCCACCTCCTCCCGCCACGAAGTCGTTGTGGCCTCTCCCGCACTTTCGTGTGGTGGAGCGACGGCGGAGCCCCCTGACACCGTTCCATTCATTGCTCGCACCCCCGTCCCGGACTCGGTTCTGATGAAGACCACGTACCGCTTCAACGCCCCTTTAACCTCTCTCGAACCCATGGAGGGCTTTCAGGCAGGGAAAAAAATATACCCCACCCGGCCAGAGCGCCAGGTGCGAGACACCGTGTTATTGAACTTCATTGCAGAAATGTTTTCAGAGACCACTTCCTCCGAATCGCCGACCTTCTCAGCCGGTAGAGTGCAAGAAAACACGCCTTATGAGGTACTTACTGTTCTCAACGCGCCAATTGTGGATCAATACCGCAATGTGGGACCGGTGGTCGTGGTTCGAGCCTACGAGTCTCTGGCGCTGCCCAAGTCGACGCGCTTTTCACGTAAGTGTCATCGCGGTGGTGCACGGAAGTCCTCCGCTATCAGTGAAAGTGCATCACATCCGGAGGCCACGGTGAAGCAGATCTTTGCGATACCGTACGTGTTCACCCGCGCAGATGAGGAGGCGGAAGCGGAGGAGTTGCTGGATGAGGCAGCACAGAAAGTTTTTCAGACTAGACTTAATGAAGCGCTGGAAAAGAAGTACGAAGACCTCGCTTTTCGCAACGATGAGCATACGTTTCATAAGCTGGAGCGGATGCCGCGTGTGACGGAGGAGATGGAACAGGAGCAGCGCATGGCATACAGTACCCCTGTACCGATACCTACAGAACAAGAAATTGCGAACATAAAGCAACGGTATATTACATTCCCTGTCGCAACGGCAAGAGGCCAGGTGAGTCATTTTCAAATGGCGCAAATGAAAGACACTATTGCGAGAAAGAAGGAAGCCTTGGCACTCCAGGGCAAGTGGGTGACGGAAGTGTCTCCAAGGTTAGATTCCGACCGTTCCTCTGACATGTCCTACATTCGCTCGTCCCAACTGCAGTTGACGAAAAAGTAAGTAACATCTAATAAATGTTTTTTTATTGTGTCTTGAGATTTGCGACGGAGTGGAAATATTTATAGTCTGCTTTATTTTTTTATGGGTTCGGGTCGCCGCTATCCCATACGATTCTGCTTGATCTTGTCGTGTAGTGGTTCTCCACTGCTGATATTTTTATTTCCCTTTGACGTAGGGTGTATTGTATTTTCCACACTCCGAAAACCACGTCTTTTAACCACAGCGTATGAGTCATTTGTAAAGTCCGTCCGTCCCTTTCTTTGCCCCTTTTCTCTTTTCTTGTAGTGTCATACTCTCGGAGGTCAGCTGTTTGACGCACCATGGAAGTGCTCGGTACGCTCAGTGACGATATCGTTAGCGTGTCCACCTCCTCCGTTGCTCCCACCTCTTTTGTCTCGTTATGCAGCAAGGGGGCGTTAACGCTCTGGGACACGCGGCTGAAAAACAAGGCCTATGCGACGATCCAGTCGGAGCACCGAGGCGGCGAAGCGTCTGAAGTGCTCTTTGTGGCCGACCGGTATTCTGCCGTGGCGATGGGTGGCGAGCAGCTGGCGTTGTTTGACGTTCGAAAACTCTCTTCTGGTGTGAAGCACTACAATCACGATTGTGAATTAGTTCAGTTTCTCGCCGGGTCACAACCGCCTGGTCTGGTGACGACGCTGGTCGTGGATGAGTGTGGTGCCGTGATACCCATGGATCTCCTTTCTTTAAGAAGAGTTCCACACGTTCCCGACACCATATTTGGAGAGGGGCATGTCGTTGATGGACCGGAGGAGCGCTTTGGAAGTCTGTCAAACTACTGTTGCGCTCTGGAGAGAATGGAAGATGCCGACGGCGCGCCATGTCTTGTCAGTGTAGGGATGGATGGAGACGGTGTGCTCTTTCGATCTCCTATGGATGCCTTTCCGTTTCATATTTCTAGTGAATTAGCGGGTGGTGGCGGAGGTTACATCGTGAACCCCCCACTACCCACCTGCTGCCGCGCACTGAGGCATCGGCTTGCGGTAGGGAGAGCAGACGGAAGCTACACCATTGCGGAAGTTTTGCCTAGCGATGGTGTGGGATCGGAAGACGGAAGCCTTGAGGAAGAACTATCGGCAGCTGCGCACCCTACCAGCGGGTTGTGCGGGGTAGAGTGGGTAGGGTCCGTGGGCTCAGAGTGCTTACTCACCGTCCCGTTATGTGGTGACATCACGGCGTGGGGAGTGCTAGATTTCTTAAGCATCCCAGAAGACGAATTCGATGAAGAAGAACTTCCTGCAGTTCGGAGTGCCTACTCGGTCAGAGAAGAATTGCTCTCCAAGAATTCAGTGATCAACTGCATGGCAAAGGCGGGTGAAAGTACTGTGATCATCGGCGATACCTTAGGGAATATTGTATGGTGTGATATTCAGATAATCTAATAAAACGTTATTTTTTTGAATAAAAAACAAAAACAAATGAATAGAAGAGCTTGGTAATATTGATGCGGAGAAACTAAACTGACTAGAGGTGATGACAATATTTTTCTTATGTTTTTTGTGTCATGTTTTTTGTGCCATTTCCTTGTGTTTAATAACGAAATTTTATTTTGCTTACTTCTAATCAGATGAGATGAGAACTACCGAAATAGCGAAGAAGAAGAAAAAAAAAACTCCTTTTTGTGACTGTGGCTCGTGGCTAAAGGTTATTCTTAATTTTGCGTTTTCTGTGCGATCCTCCTCATGCCTCAACGAATTGAGTCCAAGTAGTGATGTATTTTTCTGTTGTGGAGAGTCCTGTGTTGGTCAAGAAGCCAAAACGTGTGTGACACAATTTTTGAGCCGCATCATGTATTTCTCGTACCGCAACTGCTTTGATCGTTTGCCCAATGGTGAAACAACAGATGCGGGATGGGGCTGTTTACTTCGCTCTGCACAAATGCTGATGGCAGTGGTCCTCCTCAGAAATGGCTCGCCGGATGGCGCGCTCCCCTCGTACCATGGAAGTAATCCCGGCCTTCTTCATCAATTTCAGCATGTCGAGTCTTTCTTTATGGACCATCCGAACGCTCCTTTTAGCATTCATCGACTTGAGGAAGAAGCCCACAAGAATGGCTGTGCCTATGGAGCTTTCCTAAGTCCAACAGCTATTGCCGATGCCTTGCTAGGGGCTAGTACTCGGTTAGCTTCGTCGTCCTCGATGATGTCACGACCCTTGAAATGTCTAAGAGCAAACACGATCAAAAAGAATGAAATACGATCCTATTTAGATGAAAATCAGAGTGTTCTTTTTTTGGTTTCGCTTGTCTGTGGTTATAAGCGAATTACCGCACTGTATCAAGATGTGCTGTTTAGTTTTTTGAAGTGTAAGAATTGTTGTGGCCTTCTTCTTGGGCAAGATAAAGCGGCATACTTTGCTTTTGGTTGCCAGAATCCCAACTTTCTATGCTTAGATCCTCATTACGTTCAAAAGGCGTATGGGTCAGAAACCACGAGAGGACACCGACGAAGTAAGTTCATTACTGTCCCTGCTACAGTTGTGGAAACCAGTATCATGGTTGCCTTTTATATCAGAAATCTAGAGGATCTCAGTAATCTATGTGACACACTCACCTCAATTAACTGTAAACTACCGATACCGTTAATTCCTATCATGGATTATTAGAAACCAAATTGGAGAACAAAACAATAAAAACGAAAATTTGAAGTGTGACTAAAACTTTTGGTGTAGTTTAAGCTGTTTTTTTTTTTTTTTTTAACGCGTTGAAGCAGCTTCTTTGGTAATTCTTTTTTTTCAGATTTTTTTTTTATTTCTGAGAATTTTATGCCGATAGGACTTATGCACGTCACCTCCCCCTAGTGCGCGGGACATGCAGATACGATACACTGGAAAGCATAGCGCGGCGAAGAGAATTCTTTGTGCGAAAAAATTATCCTTCCGGCCGGAATCGAACCAGCGACCCTGTGATACCTGCTTGATTCTACAGTCACATGCTCTACCAATTGAGCTACAGAAGGCACGGCAAAGTAAAATCAAACCCGACAAAATCAAATTCCTATTTCCCATGGCAAAAAGATTATGGAACCGACCCCACTTAATTTGAAAAATATTTATCGCGCTTTTCCCCTGTGGCTCCCCCCTCCTTTTCCAAAAACTCGAGCTTGCGAAATCCCATATCCTTTCCGCGATCTAATTTTCAGTTACGCGCGGAAGCCAACTTTCTACTGGAAGTTACAAGCCCAGCCCCCATATACCTTTTCCACAGCCCTGTAAAAACACCGAGAACCCATGCGTTTTTTTGTGTTGTAAACTGTTGCTGCTTCTTTTTTAACAAGTATTAATGGGGAGCGATTGCCAGCCACGTTCACGTCGCGCCCCCTGTTCGTAGTTCTTTCGGATGAACTAAGAGCTAGGTAATTTTGAATTATCCCCCTAGGGAGAATTGGAATGCGTTACTTAACTGCCGATGCCCTGCACGCCGCATTTATTTTATGTACGGCCGCGGGTTCGGATTCCCACAAAGCCAAAGGCCCCTCTTGGTATAGCCGATAAAGCCGAAAAGTTTTTAGTAAAGGACGGCGAACCGGTTCTCGACTTCGACAATTAAAAAAAAGGGGGACACGGGGCAAGCCCAGGCTTCCCCCACCCACCAGACCACCAGGAAACTGGGTAACACCCGCGCGTGCCCCAAGATGAAGCTCCGGGCCCAACTCTTTCCGAAACGTGCGCTGCCCGCGGGGCTGCCCTCAGCCGCGGCGTTTGGCACCTGGCGCGGCAAACGCCCGGTGTATCTACAGGCGCCGCGCGCAAAAAAGGAGTGATGTACATAGTACAATTAACCCACAAAAAAAAAAAATATTCAAACAACACAAAAAAGATTATACATATTTTTATTATCATCCCTAAAAGGGCGGGGCCTTTGGCCCAATGAACCATTAATTCATTTTTCGCCCTACGGGAACCGCCCTCCCTTGAATCCGAACAAACATTCGAAATACCGAGCGTTGGTTAAAATGATTTTTTCGACACTAGATAGAAAACTATCCTGACAAGAAAAATTGGCCTTTTGTTCTGCGTCGATTTGGTTATCGTTCCGGCGCGCCGTTGCCACTTTCGACCATTCCACCACAGCGCCATTGCCAGGAGCCACCATTTGGTCGTTTATGATTTGCGTTTTCTCTTTACCATTTTCTCTATTGCCATCGACCTGGTTAAATCCAAACCCCAAGGAATTTTCGCCGGCAATCATCCTGTTCCTTTGTTATTTTCGCCGTTTTCTTTTATTCGACAATCACGCTATGCTAGTTCTTTATTTTATACTTTTTACTTTTCAGGTTTCTGGGCCCCCCTCCCAAAAGAACCAAAAAATAAGTTTAATAAACCGCCGCCCCCCTCGCGGGCTTTCGAGGCCAAAGTCAAAATATGCTTTAACATAGCCGTTTTGTTCCGAAGTGAATTGGTGATGATTACGCCCCCCCTTTGGACGAAGCGCCTTCCCCTCTTAGGTGCCTTCTCTTTTAAAAAAAGAGAAATCAAATTGATCACAACCTTTTAGAAGGTTAAATCAAAATTTTAAAAATTTCATTTCTAGCAGTGGTTGCGTTCCCGGTACCCCTACCCGCACCGTGTATACATTGGTGACACGTTGTGCCACTCAACTTTCTTCTTTTCAGGCGTGATCGATCGACGAAAGTTTTCTTCTTTTGAATATTTTATAATCCAGCATTTACTATACTTGTTTTCTTTTAATGCAGACATCGCACAACCAAAAGTTTATTTGGCGTGCTTGCGAATATCTGATAAAAACCAAAAAGACAACTAACTTCGGACGCCCCTTGCTTGGGTATTCCTTAACCACAGATGAATTGAATAAGATATGGTTTCGCCTTTGTGGCTGAGGTACTTTCTTCGTACCTATCAGTGTACACAGCATGACAGCAATAGTTCTCCTTCTCTCTTTTTCCCTTTGTCAGAATTATCTTCCTTAGAACCTTGCACACCCAAGGTAAACACTAGCAGGTGAAAGCTTATCTTTTACACAATGTGATGTCAACAACGGTGGGCTCCTGCACGCCAAGTAGTCCCTATCACATTTGTCCTTTCCATACGGGCTTACCAAGGTATCGAGACATTACGATGAGCCGCATCGTTTGCTGAACGCGTCTTACGGGGGATGGAGTGCCATCACGCACCAGCAAGTGTCGAATATACAAGGACTACCTAACAGTGAAGGCTGGAACGAGGTTCCTTCCATAACATGGAGTACACCACAAAGGATATCAAGGACCGAAGTTGCTTTAACCGAGCTCTCGGCTCACGCAGCCATAGAAGCTCAGCCCTACGATAACTAGTGGGAGAAGATTTCACGAAACCATCCCACATGTTCAGAGACGCACTAACGGCTTCGGCAGGGTTGCAAAAGAAATACACGTTGAACAGACTATTCGAGTACGTCTATGACCTGAGGTATTACAAAGACATCCAGGTCACCTTCTTCTACGTCAGCGGTCCTTCACACACGGCTGACACCCTCTCACGGGTCTTTAGGGTAGAGTCCTACAACAGACAGATTGTCGTTAAATCCGCAGCACTTAACAGTTCTTTGGTGCACCTTCTCCCCAGTATGCGAGGGTCTCACTTTCAAGGCGATTGGGACACGTTGACATCCAAAAAGAGGTTAACTATAGAACGGAAATACAGCTATGGGGTGCTCCCTAACCACAGATGAAATGGAACAGATATGGATTTGCTTTTCAGGCAAAGATCTTCCTTCCCGAACGATACGATGCACAACTTGGTACTTTCTTCTCTTCACTATCTTGTTGTTGACGTCATGAGTCACCCTAACCCACAGAAGGGGACCACAATAGCAGCACGGCAAATCTGGCATCACACTCAGCCACGCAGAGCCCTAGCCCCCGGCTGTAATAATGGCAGGACGCCTCCACGCACTCCACACTGTACTACACCTCCACCGCACCAGGCAAACTCGGGAAGGCAATCTCCTGCAGCGGCAGCTCGTCACTGTTCAGCGGCGCGAGCTCCTCCGCCTCGCTCGCACCGCACCGCACAAACAGCTGCACGCGCTCACCGCCACTCGCAGGCTCCACAGAGCAGCACGCCGCACGCTGCAGCTCACTCGCCACAGCAGCGCGCAGCGCACCAACGTCACCGGCGGCGCTCACCTCCACGCTCACGACGCCGGCGTCCGAATCACCGCCGCACTCGCATCGCACGCACCGCACGGAAAGCGCATGCCCGAAGCGGGTAGCACAGTGCATCGCTGTATGTCGTATGTCGAGCAAGAAGAATGAGCTCAGCAACTGTGGCTCTCAAAAGTATACGGTGTCCCTCGCTTGCAATGACTCCCCCAATGTCCTTTAGAGCAAGTCAGTCACGATGTCCGTCGGATGATCGTCGAAGCTGAGGAATTCTTTACTTACGCCGGACTTGCGCAACGCGCGTAAAGCCAATGTCTTCTGGCTTAGAAACAAAAAAAGTAACGGATAAATAATCTCGGAGCCAATAATGAAAATCGTAAAGCGAAACCAAATACAAAATATAAAAGACTTTGAACTTCCAAAGCAGAAAGGAAAAAAAGAAAAAAAGAGAGCAGCGTATGGCAGGCGCAGGCTTGGTGCTAATCATTCGGCTCAACAGGTTCTTAGTGCAGTGCACGAGAAAAAAATGTGGAGGTGACGACACAGCATCTCCCATAGAATAATAATCCGAATGCTTTCATATACACTTCTTCTGCAATCGTACAAAGAGATGTCTATTGCCTTACTCATATCCGTCCAATATGCTGGACCACTATTACATAGGATTTTCTTGACTTACTTTACTTTTCTGCAAATTTAAAATTTCGTTGCATTTCAGTTTCTTCTTACAAAACATCACATATATATAGGGGGCTCTCAGTGATGTGACACATATTTCATGCTAACGTTTTCTACGCATTACATATCGCTGTGTCTGGGCTTAACACAGGTGGGGCATGCGCTTCTCAGTTTTCTCAGAGCGCAGCAACTGGCACGCACATGCGCCACAGCGAACATTTTAAAAAGCTAATAATAATATTAATAATTACAATAACAGTACTACTAGCAACCCATCGTAATAAAAGGGGTAACGCCAGCACTACTAACGTAACAATACAGTGCTCCTCACCAGAAACTTCATGAAATAAAAGAAATGGGTAACAAAATACCCGCAACAAAAACAAAAGGGTTAGGGCATTTGCTTGGTTCATCAAGGAGGCATGCACAAAATACCAGGCACGCTACGAGCTCACAGCGGATCTACAGGCTTAAGCCCAGCGCCAGGTCCACTCGTCGTGTAACCGGAAGTGCTGCCGTTGACCGGCTGGCCCCAAACTCCCTCCTCATACGGGTTGGATGACGAAACATTCTGTAGGTCCTGCCGATAGTACGAGCTCATCATCGTTTCACAAGTCAAGCCGGGTTCATTTGTCTGACCGTTGTAGTAGTCATACGTCTCGCCTGCCGCCACCTCTTCCTCTGCCATGTCGTCCGCAGAGGTCGACAGCGGGTTGCTCTTCTGTCCCGACGATGTCTCGCTATCGGGTGCGGATGACGGTCGTTGCTGGAAATCTGACTTTGATCCACTCCGACTCTGAAAACGGTTCCACAGTCTACAGCAGCACGGAATAATGACAAAGGTCATGAGAAGAATAAAGACTATCCCACCGACGATGGAACCGATAATGATCCCGACCGTCTTATTGGAGACATGAATACCACTCCCAGATCCACTATAGCCATACCCTCCGTAATTCCCATGTGAACCGCCACTGTGGCCGCCGAACCCTCCGCTATGGCCGCCGGACCCTCCGCTGTGGCCACCGGAGCCCGTATGATGAGTGCTGGTGTGCGTCGTGTGAGTGTGCGTGTAGCCGAAGCAGTGCTCCTCCTCCACACTGTAGTACACCTCCACCGCACCAGACGCCAAACCCGGGAAGGCAATCTCCTGCAGCGGCAGCTCGTCACTGTTCAGCGGCGCGAGCTCCTCCGCCTCGCTCGCACCGCACCGCACAAACAGCTGCACGCGCTCACCGCCACTCGCAGGCTCCACAGAGCAGCACGCCGCACGCTGTAGCTCAGTCGCCACAGCAGCGCGCAGCGCACCAACGTCACCGGCGGCGCTCACCTCCACGCTCACGACGCCGGCATCCGAATCATTGCCACACTCGCATCGCACGCACTGCACGGTAAGTGCATGCCCGAAGCGTGTAGCACTGTGTATCGCAGTCGCAGTCATCGCTGTATCGGTTAGATAGAGGTTGCTGGGGTAGAATTGAATGCTAAAAGGATTTGTGGTCTTTCTGGAACGGCGAAGTGTATTGTGGCGCGTTTTGATGCTGCTGGTAAAGGCGATCGATTTCGTGAAGAAACAACAATGTTATCTGACAAAAAAAAAAAAAGAGAGAGAGAGAACGAATAAGGAGTGATCAAGAGGCGAAACCAAAGGTCATAAACGAAGAGAGACGTAGGTAAAAAATGTTTTATAAACGTATGGAGGTGTACAAAAACCCTGAAGGAGAAGAGCCTATCATAATAAAAAAAAGGATATACGAAATTGCAGTCAGAACTACAATGGTACCGAAAGGGGATTGAAAGAGACAAAGGAAGGGCGAATGTAGGCGCGACTGAACAGATAGCGAATCCTCTCCGCATAGAATAGAAGACTGCCCCAGTATGGCCCTTTTCCATTTGTCCATTTGTTTGTTTGTTTCTTTGAAATATCGCTCGAGCAGTACCACGTCTATGCACGCCCATTTCATTTCTATTCGGCGCCACACACGTACCACTACTTCAGATGGGCCCACCACATGCCACACATCCAGACGTGAGCTCCCTTATGGTCATCCTCCAGCAGTACGACGAACTCGTGCTGGCGTGTTCTCGTCTTCGGCGTCTCAAAGCCGTCCAGCCTCCGGAGTGCTGACGGACTCCTCCCTCGAACTCGAGCCACACTCCTCCGCTACACCACCAAAAGACAATTCCAGCGGTGAGACAGAGCGCTGCGGCGTGTGGGACAGCGCCGACCCCAACGCCGAGGTCCGCACAAGCTCCGACGTTGCAGAGAGGCTCCATTCTGCTTTGCTCACTCGACTGCCCCGGTCACCCGTCAAGAGAAGGGAGTCCTGCGGTTGAAAGGGATGTGTGGCTTGCGTCGGTGAACGGGGCGGCAGCCCATCGTCGCCATCGTCTGTCGATCCACCGCCGTCGGTCCTCGACGGGCCAAACGCCCTTGTCGACGTCCTTCCACCCGACGCCGTGCTGAAGAAGTCCGCGGATCGTCGAGGGGACGTCCGCTGACCACCGTCCCGGAACGAAGACAAACTTCTCTGTACGACACCGCCATTTTCTTGGACTAAATGCAGCTGGCGTCGACGATTGATGCGGCTACTCTGAACGCGTGCGGACGCCTTGCGAAACTTTCGTGGCTTCTTCTTCGCGCGCCTTCCGCCTCTAGAGGACTCCAGCGGTGACGACGGTGCAGCGCACGACAGATCCTCCTCAACGAACTCTCCCTTATCCACACAGCAGCAACGACAGCAAAACGAGAGCAGCACGGTGGCACACGCACAGCAATAGCAACAGCAAAAATAGCCGAACTGATGCGTAGAGGGAGACTCCACCACGTAGTAGAGCGTCAGAGGGGCAGCAGCACCGGGCAGCTGCACGTCCCCCTCACGCCGCAGCGCATTACAGCATTCCCGCAGCGTCCACGTCTCGTGCTGGCTCACGTGTGCCAGCTCCTCCGGATGACTCGACTCCACGCACGCGCCACGCACAAACAGCTGCACGCGCGGCGCCTCCACCTTCAGCGCCGCAGCCAGAGCGGCTCGCACAGCGCTCACTCGCTCGCTCATCCGCAGCGTTACCACCCGCACGCCGTCCTCCGCCTCCCCCACACGGCCGCACGGCACGCAGCGAATCGACACCGCAGGCTCGGCAGTGCTCACAGGCTCGGGCGGGTGGTGCGCACTCTTGTAGCCGACAGTGGTCGAGGGCATCTCTTCTTCGGTAAAACCAAAAGAGAGAATAGAGCACCTTTGATTTTATACAATTTCTTTTCTGAATGGTATTTTTCAAGTATGAATGAAGGGTATGGGAGTAAGTAGGCGGCAGCTGAATGAAGAAAAAGAAATGTTGAAGGTGGATGTTGATAAGATCACGCTGTGCAACGGAGCCGCTCCTTCGCTTCTGTTGTCTGCAGCTGCATTCCTCTACGGCACGACTATTGATAATCTCCCGCTGTGAGAGGTAGATAGAATAACGGTCCGCTGAAACAGAAAGAAGACCACTTCAAAACCAAATATAAGTAGCAATAGAGCAAGCAGAAAACTGGCACCTAGTGTGAAGAATACAAAAAACACAAACTAAACAGAAAATTATTTATCTTTGGTGGGAGTGAGTCCGCTTACGACTACTTTCCATGTAAAAAAACTAAAGAAAAAGACAATGTTTTATAAAAAGAAAAATGAGAGGAAGAACATTTAAAAAAAAAGAATAGAGAGATGCCGCTGGTGCATGGTAGTTCTCTCCACACGCGGATTTATAAATGACGTTAACAACGTCATCTAGTTAGTGTAGTTTGTCTTGGCCTGGTCAGTCAGGTATTATTTTTTCATTTTTTTATCTTTTTTTAAATTTAAAAAAACCAATAGACTCTCTTACTATATAAAAATGAAAGGAGTACGGATAAAAAAAAAATGAGAAAATACTTAGTTTAAACAAATAAATAAATAAATAAATAAATATATATATATATATATATATATATCCTCAGAGATGACGTCCTAGACGGAGTGGGAAGAGGTCATCCAGTGACGGTTAATTTCTCTTTTTCGTTCTGCAGCGATGCTGATTCGATCCATGGCGTCCTTTACGAAGGGAACCGTGAGAGAAAGGGGGATCGACAAAAGAGCATAACAGTAAGGAGGAGAAAATATATATATATATATATGTTATAAAACATTAGTGTATAACTTTATTTTTAACTTTTAACAAAAAAAAAAAGCGCAACACAAACAGGCGGACTTTTACATCTCAAGCAAAGTACTTTCTTGCTTGTGATTTCTATCCTTTCACTTTTTAAAAAAACGTTATTTCTTTTCAAGTTGAAAATACAGTCCAAAAAGGAATATAGAAAGAAAGAGAGAGAGCGAGTAGGGGGGGCAAAAACTTTCTGTATATTGACATTGAAAAACCCAAAACGATCCCACACGCTCATACCCATACTTTCTACTGTGATTTTATATCCTTGATCATAAAAATCGAAAGAGAAAAAAATAAAAAATAAAAAATAAATATTTTTTACTCGGAAAGTACTGAGTGACCACACAGAGGTTAGAACGCCTCCTTCTTCTTACGCTTCCTCTGCGCAGCAGCAGCAGCAGGCCGCACAACAAGCGGCGATGCAGGCGCAAATACAGCAGCCGAACTGATGCGTGGAGGGAGACTCCACCACGTAGTAGAGCGTCAGAGGGGCAGCAGCACCGGGCAGCTGCACGTCCCCCTCACGTCGCAGCGCATCGAAGCATTCCCGCAGCGTCCACGTCTCGTGTTGGCTCACGTGTGCCAGCTCCTCCGGATGACTCGACTCCACGCACGCGCCACGCACAAACAGCTGCACGCGCGGCGCCTCCACCTTCAGCGCCGCAGCCAGAGCGGCTCGCACAG